>JAPJBO010000980.1:0-81788 GCA_030068145.1 Diplonema papillatum
CACGCCCTGCAGCTGAACATGGGCTCTTGGTGTCCGCAATCGGTCCCGGAACTCGTGTACCACCCTGGCAGTACCCAAAATGGCCCCCAAACCCACCAGGAATGACGAAAGATTGAGCTCAGGAGGGGACGGCAGGACGATCAGCGAAGCCCTGTAGAGAGCAATAATGGTGCGAAAATGTGGTGCAGGAACAGTGCTAGCCCGCAAACACCTTGACACCATCCATACCCGCAAACCCGGGTTTGCGGGAGAATGATCTGATAGTTCCCTGACAAAGTGGGCAGGGAGAAAATACTCCGCCCAGTTGCTGTGCATTGAAATCTCTGTTCCATACTCCAAGATGGATATGCGGAATACTTCGAGGCGCGGCAGCATTCATTGTTCGTTAGAGGTTTTCCGACCGTTATGTGGCGATGGACAACCGCGCGAGCCAGCAGGTTTGTGCAGCGCTGTGCTAAAGAGCGAGAAGAAGTCGTATCAAAGTTGCCGGCGGAAAACTTAACTCTCTGTCAGTTGTGCCCTTGCCCCGTGATGCGCATGCACGGCATGTCGTGCGCGTGCACACGCCGTGTGGCCGGGCGCACTTTTCGCGGCGATAGGTAGTGGAAGGGGACCCGTGGCCAAGGCAGTCTAGGAGGGGACGTCGGGCCTTTTTTATGGTATTTTGACCACTTTTCAAAGGTGTTCTGGCGTTCTTCCGGTGAAACCCCCATTTTTCTACCTCTCTGGTCAATGTGAGGCGCATGTAGCACATGCTCACCCCATTTTCACCTCCGGATGCAGTAGTTAGAGGTAAAAAAATCGAAAAGTATCTACCCCCCCTAGGGCTAAGTTGGATGGAAACGCCGTTTCTTTTAGTTTTTTCGAAATATGGAAACGGAAACGGAAACGGAAACGTTTCCGTTTCTTTTAAAAGAAACGCCGGAAGGTCATGCTGAGGGGTCCTATAGGATACCACTTCGCGGGTCCTTCTGTGTGTCCGTCAGGTGTCCGTTTCCAGCCAAATTTTGGCTTTCCTTTCAGAGGGCGGGATCACCTTCTTCTTTTGATCTACTAAGCTGGCACTTCTCTTCCTCCGTCTTCTGGCGGGCTCTCTGACTCTTCAGGGCCCTTCCTGGGCTGTTCTTCGACTTGGCTCGACCCCTTCTTGTGTGTCGTCGCGGTCTCGTTTGTGCAGAGCAGTCGCTGATGCTCACCGCTTTCTTTCGTCGGCGATCTGAGACGAGCAAATAGGTAACCACAAGCTAATGATGCAGAATGTCGTCACATGCGGATGCTGAGGTTTTCTGACACCAGATTCCACTCTTCTGTGCCTACCACTTCGTCCTCTGCTGCTTCCAACCCACGTTCTCATGTTTACTTGTATCGGCAGCCGTGCCGAGTGGGGCTTTTTGAATCTGCAGTCCTCTTCTGCATTGTCGGTGGGGTTCTTCCTGCCGTCGCTGTCTATGCTCCGACAACACCGCCCGATGGTGCCCCTTCCGGTGACGGTTGCCACCCGTCGTCGTATGCAAGGTGCACTGTGGCAAGCGATGTTTAACGCACACGTTACTGCGTGGCCATCGCTTTTCTGGCGGGTTCAACATTGCCCCGGCATACGTGTGCCCTTCTCACCTCCTGATGCTGATTGCACTCCCTCTTTGTCTTACGCCGCCGAAAAACCCCGGTCTTGTAGCCTGTGGCGCGGCGGTGCTCCCGCTGTCCTGAACGACCGTATCTGTATAGCCTATTATTGGAAGCGGATGTGCTTTCCCGATCATCTTCAGCGCGTTGGCCAACGGCCTCGCATAACAGAGCACCGTCGCTACAACAGCCATTGGTATAAAGAGCTGCAGACCTCAAAGTCATCACAACCGGATGCGTGTGGTTGCGTCTGCTCCACGCGGTCGCAACTCTTATGCTTCTTTCCTCCCTCTTTTTCGGAGCAACCTTGTCCATGGTTTCCCACTGGATTGCGGGGTCCGCCGTTCGACACACATTTCCGGTCGGACCTTCAGCCAGTATACTAGTGGCATACCGTTTCTTTTGAAAAGAAACGGCGTTTCCATCCACCGCCAAAAAGAAGGAAACGGAAACGGAAACGGAAACGTTTCCAACGTTTCCATCCTACATAGCCCTAGGGCAGTGCTGGCTGCAAACGGCTGCAAACGCGTTTGCACCGATTCTGCAAACGGCAAACGTTTGCAGTGCAAACGTTGCAAACGTTTGCAAACGTCATTACCGTTTTACAGGGTTTATACGGCGGGAGAGTCTTGGCGGTGTTCCTGTTGTTGTAGTTCAGCCGCACGAGGGAGTCTGCTATTTTTATCCCCATGCTGCTTCGCTTGTTGTCCTTCACTGCGTCATACACCGACCACCCTGGGCTGGCCAATAATGTTTTTCTTGGCTACCGCCTGCACTTGGTGCCAAATGCGTGCCACCAGATCTCCCCGAGCCACTTGTTTGCTGCTTTCAAACCTAGTCCCTCTCGTACGGTGAGGCAGTCGGAGTGCTCAGCCAATGCACAGAGCTGGTCGTGTAGTCCGGAAAAAAGCGAGGACCTTCGCAATTTCTCTGTCGCGTTGGTGTAGATCTCCGTTTTCCACTGCGGGCTGAGAGCGGCGGCGGCTTCGTGGAGGGGACGCCGGTAATAAATCCTCCACAGCAGAAGTCCGACTAAGGGTCCCACAGAAACAAAGCCTTTTCCTTTGCGGTTTGTCGACATCCCACTGTCACTGCTGCCACTCACGACAGCATAAATGTCACTTGCCCACGTCTATATCGCTCGCATGTGTCTATCCATTGCAAGCCTTGCACTGCACCGTTGCCGTTTGCAAACGTTTGCAAACGGCATCTGCCAGATCTGCAAACGCAAACGCAAACGTTTGCGCAAACGTTTGCACGTTTGCAGCCAGCACTGCCCTAGGGGGGGGGGGGGGGCAAGGGTACCTGTACATCCAGGGCCCGGGCCCCGGATTACAGGTACCCCTGGGGGGGTCGTTGTATAATGGTATCAGCGGTAGTTTGGGGGGGGGAAATGTTTCTTGGGTTTGAAGAGCGCGTGGGGGGAAAATCTTAGTTTCGTGTTCAGGCGCTACTTGCCTCTCATGTGTTTGATGCTAGCATCAAGTCTTCTTCGCGGAATGCAGAGTCTTATTTTCTTCTTTTTTCTCCTTCTACTTTCTTTACCATGGTTTTTTGGACTTTCTGGTGCCGTAGAGTAGTTCTTCTTTCTTTGGGGGGGGGGAGGCGTACCGAAGTCCAGCTCTTCCGGCGAAGCTCCGCTCTCCAGCAGCAGGTAAACGACGTCCGCATGTCCGCCGGCAGCGGCCATCGACAGCGGCGTGAGGCCGTCCACTGTGAGTTGCGGTGGCGAGGTCTTGAAACGGAATCGCAGCGATATCTTAGGATCTTCTTCGGAGAAGACGTTGTGTAGAAAAGGAATGCAAGAATGGTAAAGGGAGTGTACAGCTCCCAAAGTCAGGTATGAAACCTTGAGGGACTACACCGTGAAACCGTGAGGGACTAGTCCTCTTTATTTTATTTTTCACCGTGAAACCGCGAGGGACTAGTCCTCTATATTTTATTTTTCACCGCGGTGTGAGAGTAAGGTACCAGGGAAAGCCTGCTACACGGGAGCCAAGCTTCACGTGTTCGGCGGTACTGCAGAGCCACGGGCCTACGGGTCAAGTGGCTACCGATTTCCCAAACTAAAGCATCAAGGCGTGGCGCACCTTGGGGCCTGGCGCTTGCGCTGAACACAAGCTCGTCGAGACGGTCAGCCACAGGGCAAAGCGGACGGGGTTGTGGCACTGTGCTGCCTCCGACTCAAGCTTTGCAAGCTGTGGTTGACCGTCACGTTCCTGGACCAGGAACGGTCTTTTTCTTTCTTTCTTCTTCTTCACCGCGGTGTTGAATCGCAATACGGTCTGCATACCTCTACGTGCGGCCGACAAGACGGCGCCGTGCTGCTTCAAGAGGTGGATGACGCATGCGTGGCCGGCAGCCGCGGCGTAGTGCAGCGCGGTCCACCCTTCTGGCGACGCCTGCTCGACGTCAGCACCCTCCGACAGGAGGTACTGCGCGACCGCTAGGTTCTTCTTCGCAGCAGCACACTGCAACGGCGTGATGCCTGCGTGGGTGTGGTGTTGGTTGCGGGCGGGGCAGTACAGTTGGACAAGGCACTGCGTAATGACAAGTGTAAATTTTGTTGCGTTAGTGTGAGTGGGCTTTTGAAGCGTGGATGATGCCTCTCGCGCTGCTCCCCTTGAGGTTCCTGGCTCATGCCAAGCGCCGCCGCCCGGGTTAAGGGGTTGCGGCATCAGGCGTGGGCCAGGGCCAGGGCCAGGGAGGCTGTTCGGAGGGGTCACCACCCACAATTTGTTGCATTGGTGTGGTGGGGTGGTCCGGTGATTGTCAGGCCTTCGACTACCCTGAGCAACGCACTATGCACACTCCGTGTCTACGAAAGGTGATTGTAAACTCGAAGGAGAACGCTGGTAGCAAAAAGAACGAGGAGAAAGTGAGACTGACATTATCTGATCCTGCTGGGTTTGGTCTATTCACCGAATTCTGACCATCGTCGAAAAGGCTTCCTCGAAGGTACAGCGTATTTTTAGAGTATACGTTCACTTCGACACATTTTTGAATGAGGTGTGAGCACAGACCTGAGTTGAGTGGCTGGCAATCCTCGTCCTCCTCGGTTGCATCCCTACCTTGCTGCATGCTTCCCCAGGGCAACCTCAGCTTCGGTCCGCAGCGGCGCGTGCCACCGTAGTATTTCAAGGGGCAGGGCTGCACGCCAGGCAACTCCCGTCCGCTTTCCTCTTTGATTTTTTTTGGAACCTGATAGAATCAGGGGACTTTAGCACTTTGTCTGACCGAGCAAAAACCGGTCTCAGCCAAACCCCGGTTTTTGGACTCTGCGGTGCCTGTGGGTATTCTGAGTGCCTGGAACCGTCGCCCCGTGCACGCAAACAAGGGAACGGAGGGGGGTGGTGAGTTATAGGCTTGCGGTGGCGGTGTGCACGTCTATCAACTACGGAGATGGTGACATGAAGCGTAATAGTGATGAACGCTCTGCGATGGCCTGCACTAGTCACCCCCCGGTGACTGCCCCGCTTCGATCGTACCGTGTCGAGCTTCAGGCGAGTGCACTCATTCGAAGCATCGCGGTCGCTTCGCGTCCTTTCCCTCGCCGGTGAGCATGCTTCTGCAGGTGGCGCTGCAGTAGCTGCGGTGCAAAACAGGCCTTTCTCACAAGAAATGCCTGGATATTGCGCTCGAATGCGCGGAAAATTCAGAAGCAGGGATGCTGCGACTAACAATGCAGCGTTTCCCGACCCTTCTTGTCCACAGGAGTTTTTCGTGGAGAGCCGCGATGCAGCTCTCATCCCCCATTGCACACTCCGAACAAACACGGCGCCTGCAGGTACTCTGCTATGCTAACCACAACACGATCGAAGAGGGGCAGTCACCTGAGGTGACTAATGCAGGCCATCGCTCGATTGCATGCCTGCACGGGTCTACCAGAGCCTTCCTGCGTTCAGACACCCGTTGCGGGCTTGCGCCGACTTGTTGTTTAGTTGCGTGCAATTACCCGACGTACCTGTTTCATCCATTGTTGCGGACGAAGAATCGAGTTGGACTATGTTTGTCGGAGATGTAATCGCAACGGATCTGGGGATGCCACCGGGCTTTTCCATCGACGACCCAGACAAGCGAATGGAGGGAAGACAGATCCTGCCTTATATGTTAGCGGCAGTGCACACCCTTCTTCCCTCGTTGCCCTCAGCGTGGCCCCTGGGACTCACAGTGGGAGCAGTCACAATATTTTCGCAGCGCGGTGAGAGAATCGATCCCTCGGTAATCCATCTTCTACCATTCACGGCGAAACGCCTGCTTAGCTCGTGCTCGTGCTTCTCTTCGTGGAAAGGAACTCTCTTCAGTGCTTCTCTACTCTCTTCAGTGCTTCTCTTCGTGGGAAAGAAGTCTCTTCAGTGCTTCTCTTCGTGGAAAAGAACTCTCTTCAGTGCTTCTCTTCGTGGAAAAAAAGTCTCTGCAGGGTTTCTCTTCGTGGAAAAGAAGTCTCTTCAGTGCTTCTCTTCGTGGAATAGAACTCTCTTCAGTGCTTCTCTTCGTGGAAAAGAAGTCTCTGCAGGGCTTCTCTTGCTTGTTCTCAGGAACGTCGGTGGTCGACCTGTTTGCGTACGGTGACGCGTGAAAGCGCTGTCATCCCGATGAAGACTACTTGCAAGGCACCAGCGCGCCAGCACCACCAATCATGGGGCAGCAACCAGGATACGCACCGCCCAGCGGGTCTTAGTAGGTGAGTTGCGACACCTCCCCACAAGCGAGCAAACCCAGGCATTTGAAATCAACCCTGCCCAAGTGCTACATGACTACAACTCAACGCCGAGGTAACCCGCGACAGGTCGGCCGCCACCACCCTGTCAGGCCGACAGGGTGAAATCCAAGAGCACGGCTGATGATGCCTGGTATTGGATTAGTCTCATGTACCGGGCGAAACTAAGGCGGTGGGTCTGTCACTAGGGCAACAACCAGGAACACACTGGTAGGTGAGCAGCGACGCCTCCCAAAGTGAGCCAGGGGCGAAGGACGTATCTGCGGCTGCTGCGGCAGTTGCCCGGTGGTAACCCCGCACGCAGAACGCGGGGAAGGGGAACGCGTTTTTCCCAACTACATTGAAGCCCCTTCCCGACCGTAGCATCCGAGGAAGGTGCAAACAGGGTGCTACGGTAGCCGTGCACGGGTCTCGGGCACGTGCCTCGTGCAGGGCGGGTGCTTTGTGATCCGCCGCGAATTTCTCTCCTGCAGTCCGGAGAGACCGGCGTCGAGTTTCGGCTCACAGCCGGTTCCCTCGGGCGGCAACCCTAAGGGAAAGAGAGCGCCAGACACAAACCATCTTAAAAAGGACCACACACGCACCAGCACCACCAATCATCGAGCACAGGTCTAGATGCGAGGGGTTTACCCAGCCTCTTCACGAACTCCAGCGGTAGAAACAATCGCAGAGAGAGCGTTTGAAGAAAAAAGGGTTCTCTTGTTTTTTTTTTTTTTTTTTTTTTTTTGGTTTCTCTCAGCATTACTGTTCCTCACTCGGAGACTTCCTGCGAGCCCAATGTGGCAGCGCGGCTGTTGTGAGTCTTGACGGAGGTATAAACTGGCTAGCGACGCTGCGGACACGGTGAACTTCGGCCGCAGGAGATGAAGGGAAAGAAGCGGGTGTGCACCCGCTTTTCGGGTGTCATGCGATTTAGCTGAAGGCTAGAGAGCGGGGCGTAGTCAGCTCGGGGAGCTACGTCGACCACACGAGGCGTCACGGGCGGCGTACGGAAGTCAGCCCAGCCCAGCCCAGTGTTGCATTGCACGAAGTAGCCACGTGCGGGAGCACCCGTTCGAATCCCAATTCGTTTCGCTCCTGCACCGGGGTCTGTTTCGAGGCGCCTCGACCTGAATCTGATCGGCCAAGCTTCGGCGGGTGCGAGAAAGGGGCGCGGGATCTGATGAGCGAACATTCGGACACGTTCCGCCAGCTCTCGGTTCGTAAGATTTGTTGCATTAGTGTGTGTGTGGGCCTTTGAAGCGTGGATGATGCCTCTCGCGCTGCTCCCCTTGAGGTTCCTGGCTCATGCCAAAGCGCCGCCGCCCGGGTTAAGGGGTTGCGGCATCAGGCGTGGACCAGGGCCAGGGAGGCTGTTCGGAGGGGTCACCAATTTGTTGCATTAGTGTGTGGGCCTTTGAAGCGTGGATGATGCCTCTCGCGCTGCTCCCCTTGAGGTTCCTGGCTCATGCCAAAGCGCCGCCGCCCGGGTTAAGGGGTTGCGGCATCAGGCGTGGGCCAGGGCCAGTAAATTTGTTGCATCAGTTGTATATTGTCAGGCCTTCGACTACCCTGAGCAACGCACTCTCGGTCCATCCCACGTCGCCAGTCTTGCTTGCCAGGAGCGGCCCACGTAGAAAACGAGGATTCTACGTCAGGGTTCAATGAAGTAACCCCGAGCTCACGCCCATTTAAGGTTGAGAATTAGTCGAGGAAATGATTTCCCCAGTGCCTCCCTCATCGATCATTCGCTTTACCTGGTCGTACCTCCTGCTTTGGTGCTAGCTATCCCGAGAGATGGAACTTCGGAGTGTACCAGCTACCACTAGATGGTTCGATGGGTCTTTCGACTCTGCCTCCCATCACCCGTACTTTGTGCGGCGGCGTTTCGTCTGCTCCCTTGTCTCTTCCATGATCTCCTGTGTGAGTGCGTAGCGTTAAAACGCAAGCGAACGGTATCCGATGTATCACTCGACTCAAGATGCTAGACAGCTTGTCATGTGAATTTCGAAGTCTACTAATCCTCTTGATTTGGGAAACGGGGGCTTTTTGACTCGGGCGATCGTTCGGCGGACACACTGTTTAACAAACTTGGAGCATACCTGCAGCTTATCCACAGACTCTTGCAGCTTTTTGACATCACCACGCAGGGCCTCAAGCTCCGAAGGCGGCGGGACGGGTATGGACAGGATCCCAATCTTGCGGCCGAACCAACGAAGCGGGAGGAACACGACGATGTACAAAGCCAGCAACCCGGCGACGCCCAGCAAGCCGCTGTACAGGGCCAGCTTAGTAGTCGGATCGAGGTTCCGCGTCTTGTCGGTGCCGTAGAGGCCCTTCACGATGATGTTGTGGGCGGTTTGGATCCGCTGGAACTCTTCAAGCGAGCCACCTTTGTCCGGGTGCTTCGTGAGGCTCAGCTTGCGGTACGCTGCCTTCACTTGGTCGAGGCTCGCGTTCTCTTCGACGCCGAGCGTCGCATACGGGGAGCCGTGTTCTTTTATCCACGACCGGGCAGCCATGTTCTCCTGCGCCTTCTGTCGCAACTGCTCCTTCCACTGTTTTTTTTTTTTTTGAAAGTATGCAGGGGTTATTCTAATCCCCGAAATACGGGAAAATCGTGGTGGAAAGTCTGTAACATGGACTTTCAGGGTCCTTTCAGGGTCCTTTTTCGGGTCCCGGCGGTTTGGCGACACATTTTGCAGGTCTTTTATGAACCCAAACCGGTGTGGATCAAACTTTCCTGGGGGTTCCGAATGTTTTTGGGTTCCCTGTGCGGTTGTGTCCCAGTCTACAGTGTGTACAGGGTAGCCGGTTCCTCCGGGAAAATAATAATAGCTGAGATTTTTTTTTTTTTTTTGACCCAGACCAGTTTCCAGACCAACTCTGGTCTGGCGACCAGCTGACCCCCCCCAAGCTAGTAGGCTGATAAGCAGTGTTAAAGCACCTGCTTTGTAGGAAATGCTTGAAGAGACTGCCAGTTGCGTTAGATCAAAGGAGGTAAATGTGCTGTAGCCCACACGAAACACAGGTGAATCTGGGTTCAGTGGCGGGCGTAAGCGTTCAACAAAAAAGACCCACTTTGTAGTTGTATTGATTTCTCCCCCTCTAGCCTCTACTCAGCCGGCTGATTTGGGGGTTTTACGACAACATCTTGTTGGTGCATTAAGCTGATTCCGCTCCATGGGCGGCATAGCCAAAGCTTACACTGTTGAAAATCGGCTGATTTTGTGCGAGTCTGCCGGTAAAAAAAAGGCTCGAAATTGAATCAGCCGGCAAGCCGGCTGATCGCGCGCACACATGTTTGTTAGACACACAAAAAAGAATAGTTGAGTTGCAGCTCTTGACAAAGCTAGACGGAAAAAAGAAGGTGAAAAAAGAAGGTGTTTTTATTCTTCGCTTTTTCTCACGAACGGGGGGGTCGGTCCTGCTTTTGGCTTGGTAGGTTCTCCCGACTCCCCAATTCGTGGTTAGCACAAACTCAAGAGATCTAGTCAACTATTCCCTGCAATATTGGCATACTTTCAGGGATTATCCTGCATGGTTAAAAAAATATTTCTTCACCAAAACGAACCTTTCGACGGCATTTCCAGAGACAAACAAGCTGTTTGCCATTGCTGTTGTCCTGCCAATGGGGACAGCATCGGTCAAAACAGGTTGGGCGGGGACACCGGAGCAGACTGAAAGCGCACACCTTCTGCCAGTCGTTGGCCGCGCCGGACGCCTGCCGGCATTGATATCGAAACGGGACATGCCGCACGGCTGCTGCAGCGCGGTGTCGGAGGGTCGCTTGTCCCGCCGCACGCAACATGTGGAGAAGCCCACGCCGTGGGCGCACACAGCAACCCCCGCACGGCTGATGGAAACTTGGGCCTTTTCCCCCTTTCCTTTCTTCTGCCCCCACCCCAACGACAGCAAGTGGCCCGATCTCCTTGACGACGTTTGTGTTGCAAGGTGCCAGCACGGCACACATGACAATGTAGTATTTTAGCGTTTATTGTGGTATAGTGCCAATGTAGTATTTTAGAGCGAAGAGCGAACGTTCGCTTAAAACTTGACAATAGCACCCGAACAGGGAAGCCCCCGAACATTTCCACCTTTTCCGGTTCAGGATTATTCCAAACGCGGTACCTTACATGGGGGGAATGTTTCTTGGGTTTGAAGAGCGCGTGGTGCTTGCACCACTGAGGCCACACACATACTAAGCGTACCAATAACCGGATGTGTCTGACATAGGATTGTGTCTGGCGCTCCCTTAGGGTTGCCGCCTGAGGGAACCGGCTGTGAGCCGAAACTCGACGCCGGCCTCTCCGGACTGCACCAGGAGTGAATCGCGGCGGATCACAAAGCACCCGCCCTGCACGAGGCACGCGCCCAAGACCCGTGCACGGCTGCCGTAACACCCTTCATGTTTGCACCTTCCTAGGATCGCTACGGTCGGGAAGGGGCTTCAAAGTAGTTGGGAAAAACACGTTCTCCTTTCCCCGCGTTCTGCGTGCGGGGTTACCACCGGGCAACTGCCGCAGCAGCCGCAGATACGTCCTTCGCCCTTGGCTCACTTTGGGAGGTGTCGCTGCTCACCTACCAGTGTGTTCCTGGTTGTTGCCCTATAATTGGTACGGTTAGTATGTCGTGTGCCGGTGGAAGGGGCAACCTCCTGCACGGTGGAGTCACGCCTCGGAGGCTGGAGCTACGCCCGCCTATTTAAGGGTCGAGATCTCGTTCGTTGACGGAATTAACCTGACAAATCACTCCACCAACCAGGAGCGGCCATGCACCACCACACAATTCATCGAGGAAAGAGCTCTCAATCTGTCAATCCTTGAGATCGTCCTAACGGACCTGACCTAGTAAAATTCCCAGGTGTTGAGTCACATCAAGCCGCATGCTCCAAGCTTGGTGGTGTCAGTCCGGCAATGCAACCCAACTCCAAGGTGTGCTGGGACTTGATCGCTTGACTCGGCGCGGGGAACGATAGAACAAAGGGTGAGCCGGACACAATGGGAAGTGGGTTCAACCGACGAGGAAAAGAAACGACTGCCGCCTCTCTTTTCTTCTCCCTGAACCCTTCCCCACACAGTCCGCCAAAAAAGGGGGGCGGGGGAGGGAGCCTTTTTTTTTGATTCTAGGTTACAGGCCTCTCTCTCTCTCCCTCTCGTTGGAACGCCCAACGAGCAGGCGACGCTGATCACCAACCGACCGCTGTTCTGATTATTCCGGAGGTGTGGAGAGAAGCGACTGCCGCCGGCGGGCGGGAAACAACTGGAGTAAGCCGGTTCATCCCCTCCTGGATAGCCCGCGATTGTTTGCGGTTAGAATGCAAATAATCTGTGGCGACAGTCTGCGTCGCCGGTTATCTCTTCGCACGTGACGTACCATGCTCTCGCCTCTTCCGCTCGTCTTGATCATCGCGCTCACCGAAGGGGATACAGCTCCAGGGGATCAGGATGACCTGATAGGCCGTGGGCAGACTATGATTCCCTGTGAAAAACAGCGGCAGGCAATTCGATGCAGTTCCAGGAGATAGAGGGATGGACCGGCTTACGAAAGACAACGGGGCGGCAGAAGCTCGCTACACTTCCCGGCAGGTGAAATGGCATGCGGAGTGACTCGTGCTAGCAAGGGGTTGATCAACATGGACTATCGAGGATGTGCGGGATTCTCACCCTCTCTGAGGATACGAGGTGAACCACCTACTACTGTTTAGCAGAAAACTTCACAACTTTTCACAATCAGTGTCGACAGTGCAGAGTTCTGCAAAGCTCTGCAAAGTTGCAAAAGTAGTGTGGTGCGCATTTGCTTGCGAATGACTCCCCACTAACGCAACAAGAAGTCGATAATCCAAAAGCGAAGCAACAACACCAACGCGGAAACGCAACCCGAAGGCAGCCAAGCGGACCTCCCAGGGCAGGGGGGAACCTGCGGCAGTGAAGTAACGAAGCTCATCCGAGTGTCCGATGAAACCCCTTGTCAATACCACCCAACGACTGCGACGCGCGTGCGAATGTCGGACGTTAGCGTCTGTCAAGAGCATGCGCGACTCAGCCGTGCTTTAAAGGTGAGATGAGAGGCATCGGCTCACTCTGTCAAAGGACCATACCACTAACGCAACAAGAAGTCGATAATCTGTGAAGCTTTCAGGTTCAGGCTATATTTTAGCAGAAAGCCTTTCTGCTAAAAAATAGGTGGATCACCCCAGGATACCTCATTCCATGCAGACACGATGTATTGAGTCAACACGCCGCGCCGTCCTGCGTGCAACGAGGCGTCGTGTGTTGAAGGGTTGGTTGCAAAAGCGGGTGATAGCCCGTGTCTCAGTGTCTCCGTTTCGTTGTATCCCGCCGCCGGGGACGGAACTTGGGGGTTCGGCACCATTCGGCTGCCGGAAGTCGAAAGATCCGAAGAACGCCGTGCACCGGGTCTTACTGCCGCGAGGCTGGCCCGCTACCGGAGTAATCCGGTCTTCCTCCCCCTACCGACGCCTCTCGCCGCACCTGTCGGTTTCGGCTGTGTGTCACGCCCTGTGCAACGCATCGCAACCGTTGGTATCGACAGTGTTGCAATGCGCGTTGCAACCGTTGTTATCGACGACGTGCCTTCCGGACACTCACAGCTCTCGTTGCAGTCCGTTGACGGAGGAAACCGGTGCCCCTTTTGTAGGCTCGCGCGCCAGACGTTAGTGCCAGCATCGTACGATGCGTATCGCAAGCAGTTTGGGGTGGTACTGACGACGCTTTCACCAGACACTCAGCTCTCGTTGCAGTGGTGGGGGTTGTCCTTTGGCAGAGGTAACCCATGCTTCTCGTCTCGGCTCGTTCGCCAGACGCTAGCTTCCAGCAGCATTCGATGCGTATCGCAAGCAGCTTGGGGTAGTACTGACAACGGGGCTTCACCGAACACTCCTCTTGCTGCACTGGTGGGGAGGCTTCGGCATGCCGACCGAACCTCGGGCTGCGGAACGTTTGGAAACGCACCCAGAAACTAGCCGGTTAAATAATCGGTCATCTGACAAGCCAACTGACAAGGTCAGCTAAAATCAACCAACACGTCAAACGACAGTTTAACTGAGATCAATGGACAGGTTAACTGACGGTCAACTGAGATCAACTGATAGGCCAACTGACGTCAACGGATAGGTGGAGACAGGGCCGGTGTACTGTGCAGGAGGTTCGCGTGGATAGGCGCAATGATCTCACGCAGTCTCTGGCACATTCGGCCAGGCCCACAGGCAAAGCAGAGGCAAGCAAAAACAGATGGAACCAACGAGCTCGAGGCTTCCCCGGATCAACAGACCAACGGGGCGGGGCAGCAACCCCCGGCAGCTTGCGAATCTACAAGATCAAAGGAAGCAGCTGCCGGGCAACCAACCAACCAACCAAGGGGTCTGCCTTTCGTTTGGGTCGCGCAATTGGCAGCAGATACCCCCGCGCTACCAGTCAATCAAATCGCTCGTCGCAAACGGCCACCCTTACTTGCCGATGATTCATGCAGAGGTGGAGCACTACCCGACTCGAAACCTGCCGTGCGGTGTGGTTTGTGTGATAAGACTCCGTGCACAAGGTATGGAACCTTGAGGACTGGCCTCGGGGGAATCTTGGATCAAGAACTTCGCGAACGAAGTGAGAGTATACCGAAGGGCAGACTTGGTGTGTGGGGGTGGACCTGTTGGTCACGTACGAAACAAAACACCGTGTAGTGCACATTAACATGTATAGTGTGCGCTGTACGCTAACGAACAGAATATACGAAGATTGCGAGAATACCACAATTTTTTTGTTTGTGCGATTTAACCTACATGTGTTCTGGTTAAACCGCTGCCACCGTTCTTTTTAGCTGTAACAAATACTGTCTCCAGGGAAGCAGAAATTGGTTGTCGCAAAAAAATCGCGGGGATGTCAAAAGAAATGCTGCGTCCGTCCATGTTCGCTGGGCCGCAGAAAACGAAGGTTCCTTAGCCTCGACAGCCACGGTACATTGCAATGGGGGGAAACTTTGTGGCCATGATTTCGAGCCCCTTTTTTCCACTGCGGATTCTCGGTTTGGGTGTTTCGCCTGTTCTCTGCTTTGCGTTGTGTGCTTCGTATGTTGTGTTGTGTGAGTGGGACAATGAAGCGGCGCACACACCAAAAAGCCCGTGTCCCATACCGGTGTTCAAGGCACGTCGTATTGAAGACCACGGAGAGGACAGCCTACTCACTTGCGCGCAGCTCGAATTTGCTCCTTCACATCTTCAAGGGTGTCCTGTTTGTTTGCGGAGTTTCTTCGCTGGTTGAATCTTTTCCGCTTTTTCGGGAATCGGAGGTTAGTGTAAAGACCAACTAGTAGCCGGATTGGGTTTCCCCTTTGGCCTCCGTCATAATAAGCACCGGATCCCTCGGTGTATTTCCTTCCCCGCCAACGACAGAAGGCGAGCCCTGTTTGTTTGCGGAATTTCTTCGCTGGTTGCATCTTTTCCGCTTTTTCGGGAATCGGAGGTTAGGCCCGCCGGTTGTTGCAAAAACTTTAAACGCTTTAACTCTAAAAAGCGCACAGGAGGCAATGTGCAGGCAAGTGTGTTGGTATGAGATCAGTGAAGTGCTTTGAGAACTCTGGAGTCTGGTATGTGTGCTGTTTACGGGATACTCGTGGGGGACCAAGGTAGGCACTCTCACACCTCAAACACAGAACAACCACACTACACCGACCAGAGGGAGGTTTCTGGTTCCCTCCTCTGGTTTGGTGCACTGAAAAGTCACAGAAAGCTTTCTCGGGTGATATGTTTGCACTGTACAGTTAGCAACGGGTTCCAGCGTTCTGTTCGTTCGTGATCCTGCACAATAGCTTCTTTACAACGTCTCTATCCACTACTGTGCATGTTTCTTTACAAAGGTTTGGTCTCTAGGCAGCAAAGATTGGGAAGTTGGGCAGGTCCTGCGTCTTTTTGGAGAAGAAGTAATAGTCCTCCGCAGTTGACTGTTGAGAAAAGTTGTGGCGGGGTGGAGGCAGGGGGGGTATCTAAGTGCGGCGCGTCTATGTGGGACACTGAAGTACGAGGTGCTCGAACATGGTAGGGCTCGTTCTTTGGTGGCAGTGCCAGCATACGCGTTGTTGTAAGGCAGAGAACCCATTATTAACAACAGTCACACGGAGACCCGAAAACCCCGGGAATTTTCTAGCGTTTATTGTGGTTTAGAGGTTCGGTGTTTTAGGGTCACCGGTAGACTATTGAGGCTGTGAGGCGGGTAGTAAGAGGGTTATACACTTTAACTACGGCTAGCCATTTTCAAGCGAACTTTAACTCTAAAAGGAATACCTGCAGGGAGTCGACGGAAGTCTGCAGCCTCCGGACTTCTTCTCGCAAGGTTAATTGCGCGGCCGGCTCGACGGCAGGGGTGGAGAAGCCGAGCTTGCGGGAGCACCATCGGAGGGGCACGTAGATGAACGCGTAGAGAGCCAGCACCAAGCCCAGCGCGATGACGCCGCCGAAGACGAGCAGCTGCGACTGGCGGATCGACTCGAAGCCCATTTTGTCCTCGTTCTGGTACAAGCCCTTCACGATGATGTTGTGGGCCATCTGGATCCGCTGAAACTCTTCGAGGCTCCCGCCTTTGTCGGGGTGACTCGTCATGCTCAGCCGACGGTACGCCGCCTTGACGTCGTCCGACGTCGCGTCCTCCTTCAACCCCAGCACCGCATACGGCGACCCATTCTCCTTCACCCACGCATTGGCCGCTTGATTATCAGCAGCGCCCTGGCGGACCTGCTCCCTCCACTGTGCAGAAATGGGGAAAATGTTGGTTGAAACGTGCAGACAGACCCTTGTCTCTCATACGGGGGGAAATACTCGAGGGGGTGCCTTGTGCTTACTTCAAAGGAGGCTAAGAGGGGGAGAAACAATACAACTACAAAGCGGGTCCTTTTCTGTGGAACGCTTACGCCCTTCACTGTGCAGAAATGGGGAAAATGTTGGTTGAAACGTGCAGACAGACCCCTGTCTCTCATACGGGGGGAAATACTCGAGGGGGTGCCTTGTGCTTACTTCGAAGGAGGCTAAGAGGGGGAGAAATGGTAATCGTGGTAAACTTTCTTTTTGTTCCTTTTACGGCTATTCTCTCCTTTTATGCGTCTTTTGCTCTCTATTGCTGGGAATACCGGTATTCCTGGACTTTTGGTGCTGAACGCATACCTGTTCCCATTTCCCTGCAAAACGAGTTTGCACTCGACCGGCGTGGCTCAGCTGCTGCCGCACCCGATATACAGCGTGCAATCGGCCTGCGACTGTGCGCACACGGAGCATTGCGCCCCCTCCCTTCTCGGCTTCTCCTCAGCTCCCGCTACACGCAGGTTCCTGCTACGCGCCGCGCTTATAAAAGCGGTGTTTTCGTGATGTCTGTGTCCCAAGAGTTCCTTTTCCTTCGTGTGTTGTATGCTGATAGCAAACACGCAAAGGGCATCCTTTCTTCCGTGCGTTGTCGACAGCGACCGAGTAGAAGAACGAACCAAGGGGGTTTCTCAGTAGTAGCGTCGTTCTAGTCCGGGAACAAGTCATGCTCCGACCACTGCACCCTCTGCCGACACTCGCTAGCCGTCGACGCTCAATGACGGCAGCCCCAACCTGAAGTGCAAATACTGCCGACGCGTCACTGCTGCTGTGTTGCGCTCGGATTGGAGCCGCTCAAGCGGCCACCTTAGACCTTATGTCACTCGTTTGTTTGTAAAGATTGCTCCGTTCTTCTCCCTGACTTGTTCCCGGCTTAGGATGACACACACTACGCGGGGCAAGAAGCGACCGCAGCATGTCACGACGCGTGCAAAGAGGTGGTGTAGCGGCTTGTGCAGTGTATCGCCACGAGTGCGATTTCATTCAGTTTTTTTCGAGATAGACGCTCAATGACGGCAGCCCCATCCTGAATTGCAAATACTGCCGACGCGTCACTGCTGCTGTGTGCGCTCGGATCGGCGCCGCTCAAGCGTCTACCTTAAGCTTGAACGTGGCAGGTCGGTGCCGCACAAATGAGTTGGTCGATGTTTTGCTCTCTAAAGATGCTCATCGTTCGGGTGAGCATCTTGACACGTAGGATCGTTTTTGGAGTGAACGTTCGCTTGAGAATCTGGGGGTTATACAGTCAATTTCTACGGAAAATACATCTGCTGCACACGTACACCATTGCTACAATGACGTCAAAAAAACAAGGGCGAAAGGAGGGGAAAAGGCAGAAAGGGAGAGAGAGACACTGATTTTTTGTTGTTTTCCAGCATCGTTCGTGCTTTGCTGCCTTCATGATGATGTTTCCCCCTTCCCCCGTCCCTCTTTTAACTCTGGCACGTGCCACACAGAACTGGCGGGTTTGAGTAAACCCCTGACAAGCGCACTGCATGTATCGATCTCATGATCACTGCTGACAAGGCTAGCAACAAGGACCTGGTGTTCGTTTGGTGCAAACGCGGACGAATGAACTGAATGCAGCAAAAGATCCCGCCGGAATCTAGACAAAATCACTAGCACAGCACTCAACATTTGGTACGCCACTTTCAAGTCTGCCCAGAGTCGCACCCCCACACAGGACAAAAGTTGCCTGCGAACTGTTGCCTTTTGTAAAGAAAGTTGAGTCGCAGCTCTTGACGAAACAGATAGAGAAATAATGTGTTTTTATTCTTCGTTTTTTCTCACGCACAAAGGGGGAGTCGGTCCTGCGTTAGGCTACGTTAGGTTCTCCGACTCCCCCATTCGTGGCTAACACAAACGCGAGAGGGCCAGCCAACCATTTCCTGCGACATTAGCTTTCGAGAACAAAACCGCGCCTCGCCAATGGGGGAATGTGCAATTCCATCAGCCCTTGACATAATCGAACGCGATTCTTGTCGCTCGAGTGGTCAACAACCCTTTTCTCGTGCGCTTGTATTGAGACCATGCTTTCAGTGCGTCCACCCTCCTACGGAATCAACGGAAATTGAGCTCGGCCAGCAAGATATTTCCCTCTGGCAGAAGAAGACCTGCATCATGTGCTGACCATGCTCGCCCCATCTACACGGAATTAGGCTCCGGGATTGCCTAACTCCCTCCCACGGTATCGTCCACGTCGAAGTGCGTCGGCGAAGGAAAAAGCTGGCGGGGCAGAACCTACGGTTGCCACCTGCTTTCACTTCTTCTTACGGTCGGCCATCAGCGCCTCTTGTGTCGTGTCGAGACCGAGCATTTTCCCAATGTCGTATCCGTCTCCGTCGTCGTCTTTGAACTTCAGAGGCTGTTGGGGTGAAAATGTGCCTTGGGTATGAAGAGCGCTTTAAAGGATGCTGGGGTGAAAATGTGCCTTCGGTATGAAGAGCGCTTTAAAGGATGCTGGGGTGAAAATGTGTCTTGGGCTTTGAAGGATGCGGGGGTGAAAATGTGTCTTGGGTATGAAGAGCGCTGAGTTAAAGGATGCTGGGGTGAAAATCTTAGTTTCATGTTTAGGCAGGGCACTGCCTCTCATGCATGGTTGATGCTAGCGTCAAGTCTTCTCCGAGGAAGATGTTGTCTAGGAAAGGGATGCAAAAATAGAAAAGGTAAAAAGGGGAGAAAAAAGGAGCACGGCTCCCAAAGTGGGGTATGAAACCTTGAGGACTAGCCCCCTGTTTTTTTTTTTCACCGCGGTGTTGTGTGCGCCTCGTTCTTCGTCTCAGGTTTCGCTCTTGAATGCAGACCGGGGTGGGGGCTTGTGAGAAAGAAGGATGTTAGTTTAATCAGCAAGGGATAGGTCCTCCTTTGTCACAGACCAGGCATCAAGTTTAATAGAAGAGAGAACTGAAAACGGGGTGCCTGGAGGCGCGAAGAAATGTGAAAACGGGTTTTTGCCTAGAGGCTTTTCGTGTTATTTTGCAAATGCTTTGAGCTATCTTCGTGTCTGTGCTTTCAGTCGTCTTCTTAACCATGGTTGGAAATGTTAAAGAGAGTGATGTAAGACTCCTCTCCGTAACTGTGGGTTTGAAATTTTGAGGGACCAGCCTTCTGTGCGTATGGCTCCATTGCGCAACCGATGAAGCTGGACGAGCAGTCGAAGCACCAAGCGCACGCCTGAGCGCGACGATCATGACGAGCTGAAGAGGCGAAAGCATGATGAAGAGATAGCCGCAACGCCGGCGATGCAGATTATCGCATCCGAATCCTAACTATCGTAGGCTATCACAGGCGATTATAGTCTGGGAACGACACGGTCACCCTCGCACCCAGTGCTAATGCAGGCCATCGCCACAGATATTCTGCATTCTAACCGCAACGAGTATAGTCTGTCGGCAGTCTTTGATGTTTGCAACAAGCCTTTGAAGAAGAGGTTAGATAGCAGAGGGTGGTTTGCAAGAACGTGCTTGGAATGGGTATGTGCTCAACACCGCACTGGTCCCGTCTGCGCCGTGTTTCGGTCCTTTGGGCCACGGACACGTAAGGCGGACCATCATCAGCGCGGAACCTGAGTGTCTGCAGACAGGACTGCGGTGTGAGTCTGGTTTGTCAGGCGGCTGTTCGTAGCTCGTCACAGCCAGGACCACCCGTGCGGAGAACAAAGCGGCGGATAGCAGAGGTGGGGGGTGTAAAAAAAAGAGAACTAAGTCATACATCGAAGTGCTCGGCGGATTCAAGTACCAGGCGGCGAGCGGTTTCAGCCTTGTCCACTTGGCGGGCCTTTCGATCTGCATCAGCCTTTTCGGCGTCGCCTCTGTGCACGCGGGTTGCCTCGCGCCGCAGCTTAATGAACTTCGGCGTGGCCGCGTCCCATGTAGGGGCATCGGACGGCAGGTCCTTCGTGTTGTCTTCGACGGTATGCTTCTTCGGAGGGTACGCTTTCACGTTGTAACCGGCACCAAGAACCGACACCTGCTTGATTCGGGTAGACATTCTTAGTTTAGTGTTCAGAACACACTCTCCTAAGCATGTTTGAAGCTGGCATCAGGTCTTCTTGGAGGGGTTGTAGCAGAGTTTTCTTTGTTTCCTTCTGTTCTCTTTCCACTTGTTCCTTCAGGGGAGAGGCATGAGACTCTCTCATACTATTCGAAACTAGGGCAAAGGTCTTCTTCGAGGGAATTTTGGAGTTTTGTTTCCTTCTTTTATTTTCCCCACTCATTTGTTTCAGGCTAGAGAGTGTGGGCCACATGCGACGTGTGAGGAAACTGAGCCGCCGTCACGAGAGGAAAGAGGTGCGTAGTTTTGTTTTATTATTTTACTTGTTAGTCGTCGACAGCTTGTTTTGTGTTGAGGTGGACATGGATTAGCATGCACTGTTGTTAAGCAGCGGCTGCCAAAACTTGCCGTGACACCTATGATCAAAGTAAGTAGGAAAGGAGAAAAGTTGTTCAAAAAAGAAATGCAGTGTGGGATGAACAGTGTATCGCATAAACATCATCGGAGGTCGAGAGTAGGCCTCTCTAATGCGCATGCATTAAACAGTTGCGTAGAGTACTTAGAGTACCAGATGCAGGTCGAAGTGGCTGCGCAATGCATGATCTTACCCATCGAAGGGCGAGTCATCCGGGAAGTTGGCTACGGCAATTGACGATGTAGACCTCTTAGGTTCGTGCTGCATTGCGGGAGTGGAGAACCTAACGCAACCCAAAGCAGGATAGACCCCCCGCTTTCGTGAGAAGAGGGGAAGAATATAAAACACTGCTTGTGTTGTCAATCAACTGGAGTTGATGTACAGTCTGTTGTCTTTCGACGTTGCCCTTCCTTGGGGTGGTAGTTCTGCTTTCAATCCGTTCTCTTTTCCTTTTCCGTGCTTTTTTTTTTTATATCATCAGCAGGGGTTTTTCCACTCACCAGTTTCGGCCAAACCCGTGGTGAAAAAAAATTTCACTCCGGCAGAAAAGTTTTTCTGCCGGTGTGGTGTGGTGTGGTTGCCAGTCGACACGTGCCTGTGTCTGTCTGTGTGTGGTACGCGTCGTTGACCTCGTAGCCCCATAAGCGGGGGTCCCTCTGGCCCTTCACCCCACTCAAGTTTGGGGTGCTAGCTCACTCCCTACCCTCTTGCTCCTCTTCAGATCAAGCAGGAAACGGATTCAGAGAACATGCAGAACAGCTACACATGATGCCGTGAACGATGTAAGTAGAAGATGTAAGTAGAAATCACAAAGGGTTCATGCTGAAAGGCCAATTTTGCGCCTCTTGCGCTTAGCTCCTTCCGGGGCGTTGTCGAGATCGCCAGCAAGGTACATGGTCCGCAGGGTCACGGCCGACAATCCCTGAGCAAACAGGTCTATCACTTCCTCGGCAGTTTCGTCGCTCATTTCGAATTCCGCCTTGGATACGGTCCGCATCATACAGACCTGTTGTTGGGCCGCTTAAACCACACCCTGACCACACACAACACGCACCCACTTCACCACCAGCCCACCACCCACGCCCACCCACACTGTCCACCACAACCCGCGCCCTTACCACCCACAACCCACGCCCCGACCACACACAACACGCACCCACTCCACCACCAGCGCCCACCACCCACGCCCACCCACACTGTCCACCACAACCCGCGCCCTGACCACCTACACCCAGCAACGCAAAATCCCTTTAGTGAAAAAAGTTTTTTCACCAAGCCCATTTTGGGAATTTTTTTTTTTTAGTGAATTTTTTTTTTTTTCACTAAAGGGGAAAATCCCTGATCATCAGGGGTTTTTCTAGGTTTTCAAATTTTCGAGCTGGAGTGGGGAAACTTTTCGACGCGTTTTAAGAGCCGAATTGCCAAGCAATCCACGCAAATTGCGCTTTGTGGTGCTGGCTGCGGGCTTTTCCCCCAAGGCAGCTTAGTTCGACGTTCTCCTGGTGCCTATTAGGCCGGTTAGTTCGTTGTCTTCACATGGGTTCAGTTGCCCCAGCAGGAAGGGAGTGAACGAGGGTTGTGTCACAAAAAAACGGGTGCTGCATTTTGGAATGATAGTCGTGTTACAACCTGGGACAGATCCCACTATGCAGAATTGGCCTTCGCCTGCACAAAGTTTAGGCGACGGCTCGGGACCATCTCGACAAAACGGTCAACAACCTTCTCCAAAAAGACCATCGAAAGCTCTGGTGGACCCTCGATACGGATGCGCAGGATCATATCCAAATGTCCGCTCGTGAGCCGGTTCCTTAAAAGATCCAGGGTGTCTTTGAGAACACTGAATGATCGCTCAACAGCACTCGTCCCTGAGGGATAAGTGGCGACCAACCGCATGGCGGAGACTGCACGTGGGAGTGCTTGCGCCTCGTGCTTCATGGCATAAAGCAAGGCATCCTGAAAGCTGAAAGCCTCGGGATAAGAACAAGTCCCTCAGGCTGTTGACACAACTGAGAACGTCAAAGGTGAGCATGGCAGCCCAGACAACTGCCAGTTGCAGTTTGTGAGAACTGCACCACACGTACACAGCGAAGGCATTGTACTCCCACTTCAGCCTTGCCTGAACCCCTCCAAACTCACCGCTCATGGTATTCGTGCCATTAAGTGCAATCGCCACGAACTTTTCTGCGGGAACAGGGGCCCCCAAGGGCGGCACCGCCGCGTCCTGAGCGAGTTCCTCTGGTGGGAGACGGTACCGCAGGCGCTTGATGAGCTGCTTAGTGACACTTGCGGCATCCTTGCCAGCATCTAATGGAAGCATGCACCAAAAGACGTCCCACACCCCGCGCTCCGATGTTCCACGAAGGAAGATGGAGAGTTCCTCTTGGTGCTTCACATTCTCCGTCTCATCAGCCAAAATTGCGAGATACGGCGATTTCTTCACTCGCTCTTCAATTTCGGTCCTCAGGACCCAGTCGATTGCCTCCAGGATTTGAGTGGCAATGTTCGTGCTCGTGTAGGTTGCATTACGGGTGGAAGACACAAAGCTCCGGAGATCTGTGTCGGTTCGGGTGATGAGACGGATCAGGGGCTCGTAGTTGGTTGTGTGGGCTATCCCCTCCTTGACGAGAAAATAGCCACAACAACAAGCCACGAATAGCGAGCTTTGACTTTTGCAAACCGTTCGTCGTTGGCCCAGTCATCGCTCGCATCGGAATCCTCATCCTTCTCATCGACGCAGCTTTCGAGGTCTTCAACGACAACGCTCTGATCCAATAACCGCGAGACCTCAAGATCCCACTGCTCATACGAAGCGATAGGTTGAACAGGGTCCTTCGTCTCTTTCTTCTTTCTTGCTGCCGCTCTTTCGTGCGGAGGCACAGTTCGTTCCGACACCGGTATGAATGTCTTCGGTTCTGCACTCCACTCAAAACCCTCCTCTCCTTCTGCTTTTCCCGCCCAAAGAACGTCGTCAGTGACCCCTGGAAACTGACACCGCAGCTGCTTTTTGCTCACCTTCGTGTGCCACTTCTTTGAGCTCTGCGACGTTCTCGAAGCCTGCGAGGCGGCGGAGTCGTAGCCCTCGGATGCTTTGTCGGCGTCGGGCAGTGGTGCTTGCTGCGTGGCCTGCTGCTGACGTTTCGGTCCTTTGTCGTGTTCCTGGACTCGAGCCATGAAATCAGCTTTCTTGAGGTACCCGATCCCTGTTCTCTTCCACGTCAAACCCCGCAGTTTTCCTTGCTCTTCCAACAACACTGCCGACCAAGCCATGTAGTTATGGAGGATCTGCTGGTTTGCTGGGACTTGGCGTTCAGAGGCAGGTGGCTGAGCTTGAAGTGGTCCAGGAGGGGGTTGTGTCGGTGGCTGTACTTCAGGTGTCGGCTGAGAAGGTGGATCACCTTGTTGGGTTGGTGGTGTCTCTGTGGCCTCATCGCCTGTCGAGTCCTCGCGCTTACGTTTGAGTGGCGTAAAAAACCCTGCAAGTGTTCCCTGCCGCGACATTGTTTGTGTTTCCGACGATGAACGTCAGTCCGTCGTTTTTTATGTTGTTATTGTTTGTCTTCACACCCGCACCATTTCTTTTCCTTTATGTTGGTAGTTTCGGCTGATGCCCACCCTTTTGACAAGGTGTGGTGGGATGGCGATTTTGCGTAGTCGTCGGGTACCGATTTGCAGGTCTTTGTTGGTTGCCACGATGCCCGTTCTGCCGCCTTGTCATCCCGGTTCCTGGTACCTACTACGAAGCCGTTGAGAACCTCCTCCAGTGTCATCTCGTTTTCGTCGGCGCCGCACAGGGGCTCGTTCTGTACTCTCTCAGGTGGGTCTCGTCGTTGGTTGTCAACACGTGCTGCATTTCCTGCCTGTCTCGTCTTTTTTTCTTTCTTCCTTTCTCTTCTTTTTTCTGCCCCTTTTTTCGCACTTCTGGAGCGATTGCGTTGCGATGTGGGGTCGCAGCTTTTCTGGCGATGCTGCAATGAACATAAAAAAAAAAACCCACTCCAGCCCTCTCAGATTTTCGCCAAGAATCTGGAGTGGGGAAAATCCCCACCCCAGAAAAAACCCTGAATATCTAAAACCAGTGCTCCCGCTAACCTCACTTTGGTGAGGAATTCAAAAGCCTCTTTCGGATTTTTTTTTGTGCCCCCCAATTTTTTTTCCCCTGTGCTGCGCAGGTTATTAGCTTCGTTTCTGCCTCGGTTTCTCGACCTCGCACTTTTTCGTTAGCGGGAGCACTGGTCTAAAACCAACAGGCAACGGAGCACGAGCGGTTTGTCCAGAGCTGCGACTCAACGTTTCTTATGTACAGTGCGAAAGAAAGGATACCTGCGCCTCCTCCTGCAGGTAGAAAGGCACTGCTTCTTGCG
The DNA here is from genome assembly GCA_030068145.1 of Diplonema papillatum. Classification (NCBI taxonomy): domain Eukaryota; phylum Euglenozoa; class Diplonemea; order Diplonemida; family Diplonemidae; genus Diplonema; species Diplonema papillatum. The sequence continues at coordinate 24,951 of JAPJBO010000980.1, forward strand.
TTACTTCCCACACGGGGATGTCGCGCACCTTCATGTTTGCGATCAGCTGCGTGCCCAGATGGTTCTGCTTGACGGCGAAGAGCGAGATGGCCAGCCGGTTGAGGTAGCTTTCGTCGTCGGTGTGCACGCTGTGCTCCGACATGCTGTTGACGATGAAGAGGACGTTGTCCAGCTTGACCCCCTGCGGGTTGGCCGCCGCCGCGTACAGCAGGACGGAGTAGATCTCCACCGTCGGCCGCAGCCCGGTCGTCTTCGACCCGAAAAGCACCGCGAACAGCGAGAAAGCCGAGAGGGGTTCCGCGGTCTTCGCGCACACGTCCATGCACACGGCGGACAGCAGCGTGTCGAAGGACACTTTTTCGAACCCGTTCATCACCCGGAGGGCGTCGTCGATGAGCTTGTGGTTCGCCAGAGCGCTCAGCAGGTACGAGTAGTACAGGCGACTGGCTTTGAACTCGAATGTGTTGAAGTGCTTGAGGTGCATGCCGTACGCGATCTTCGCGTGGTCGGGGTTGCCCGTGCGCCCGGCGATGAGAAAGAACTCGGCGAACAGGCGGGGGGTAGGCTGGATGGACGCGGCGTCGGCGTCCTTCATGATGCCGAGGGCGGTGTGGAATTGAGAGTCGGTGTGCGATGGGTAGCTGCGAGCGATGCTCTGCATGACGAAGCGCATCATGTCGACTTCGAGGGTCCCGAAAGTCCGCTTGACGTGGTTGTACATCGAAACCGCGATTTCCCCCCGGCGGAACCCGACCCGCTTGGTCGGGAACGGCTGGAAGCCGAGGAAGAACCGGAGGGAGATCAGCACGGTCTGGGCTGCGAGGGGCACGTTGCCCTCGTGGGCGATCCAGAAGATCTCGGCGACGCGCTTGATCTTCACCACCGACTCGTCGATGCCGTCGATGACCTCTTGGATCTTCTCGGCGAGCTGCCGGCCGTGGCCCACCTCGCCTTCGCCGATGCGGCCCGCCTTCCCGACTTCATACGTCTGCTTCCGCTGCATCCCCTCCAGCGAGTGGTCCACGGCCTGCAGGTACTTCTCGTACGACACGCTGCCGTCCACATTCAGCGCCGCCACGCTCCTTCGGCAGAACCCGCGTCGCATCCATTGCGACGCGGCGTGCCGCATCGTGTCTAGATTCCCACCTTTCTACCACCCGTCTTCCCTCACAACAAGGGAAGGGTTCCTGGTTCAAGAAACTGGATGAAGCGATTACACAAAAAAAAAAAAAATGGGGGTTTTGATGAAAGCTGCATGCGGCGACATGTTGATGCTCAGTTTTCACTCTAAAAACTCTGCCCGAAAAAAGATGCTGCTGCCCACAATTTCCATAAAAAATGAGTGTTTAGAACCGCGGATTTTCAAGCGAGCCTGTAAAAAGGACACTCATTCATGAAAAACTGTGCTTTTGCAACCAGCACACACAGACTCGAGACGGTCGACTCGTCGACGCCGTCGATGACTTCTTGGATCGTCTCCGGTTTCGATGAAAGCTCTGCGGTCACCGTGCCCAGATTTTTTGACAACCCCGAATTATCAAGCGAACGTTCGCTTTAAAAAGACCCTACGTGTAAAGATGCTGTCCAAACGATGAGTGGAGGAGAAGCAACGGGACTCTGCTTCGCAAGGCTAGGAATGCGCTTTCGAGACGAGTTAGTGGTGTGGGTGTGAGGGAATAGGTGCACACGACTCAGTGAGCACACTGGACATGCACCGACATGCACTGCCACTTGCGCCTATTCGCTAGTGAGCACGCCTGTCTGGGATAATGTTTGTCTTGTATGTGCGGAGTAGTTGGTGGACCCATCTTTTAGCACAACGGTTGCAAACTGACAGTCGCAGTTACCTGCGTCTCGTTCGCTAGTGAACACGCTGTGCATGTATGGGATCTTCGCTGCCATTCCTGTGCTCTCACTGAAGTGATGTGCAGAAGATATTTCCGCATGACTTCAGTGAGAGCACTCCTAGTGTCACACCGAATGACAGACCCGGACGTTGGGATTACACTAGCTCGAAGAAGAAGTCGAAAGACACGCCGACTCGGACATACCAGCCGATGTGCAATGAGGGAATCCCCCCTCTTACGTACTGAGTTCGTTGTCGACATGAATTCGTGGAACATTCCCAGAGTTGGGGGGTAATACTGGACGATCAGCATCAACTGGCCAAGCGTGGTAAAAATAATGAGGCGAAAGTTTCTTGTTCTTCGCGTGTACAGGGTATAAACCTCTCTGAGGGGACTTCCTGTACTACAAGTTTCAGTGCTAAAGTTTCTTGGTATTCGCGTGTACAGGTATCAACCTCTCTGAGGGGACTTCCTGTACTGCAAGGTTCAGTTTTGGTCCATCTCTGGGGTGATTACTGAACGAGGCGTGAGTGGAATAATAGTGAATTCTTCCGGAACCGCAGCACTTGTCTTGGAAACACTGGATAGGGACGGCAGAAAAAGGTAGATACGTGCTGAACCCCTCGGCTTTGGGGGCTGTACGCGAACGCCGATTTTCAGCTACTAGATGGTTCGATGGGTCTTTCGCCCTATACCCAGCTTTGACGAGCGATTTGCACGTCAACACCGCAACGGTCCTCCACCAGGGTTTCCCCCGGGTTCGTCCTATCCAGGCATAGTTCGCCATCTTTCGGGTCCCAACAAGTCTACCTCACCTCAAATCCCTTTCCAGTAAATCAGGATCGGGCTGTGAAAACTGGTGGGTATGTGCCACAGCCGGGTCCTCCCTTCCTGGACGCAACCTACGCTGATGAAGTAAGGAAGCTGTGCCTGTTTGCTGGTGCAACCACTAATTAGGCGCAGAGACTTGAGGCATCACACTTCCCGCTGAGACGATACGCTGGTTTGATGATCTTGCCCCACGGCATCCGCATCCACGGTGACGGCGTCGCCTGCTCCTTCAGATCTGCTGGAAGGCACCGCTGCCGCTAATTCATAATCTTGGCTTCGGTTGCTTCCTGCAGAGCGTGAATCGGTTGCGGGGCCCTTGATGTCGTACATCGCTTGGATGTTGTCAAGCACGGTGCCTATTTCGTCATACCGGCGGCTGTGGAAGGAAATGTTTTGTTTCGATATCTAGGCAGTACCGTCTGCCCGTTCATGCTTTGTGGATAGCAGCATCGAGCAGGAATTCTGCTTACTGGCCTGGGTGTACAAAAGGCTGACCAACATAGACGAATAATGACAATTCGGGATCCGGACAAAAAAAGGGCCTGATTGGGGACCCCTACTGGATTCGTATACGACAAAAAAATTGCGACCGACCGTTTTCTCTCAGTGAAAGTGGCATACGCATGTTGGACCTGGTGGTCGGGGCACCGCAGAAACGGAGCGATCAGCTTCTTCTCGAGCTTCAGCAGCCGCTCCAAGCAACCACCAGGGCAGCTCGGCTTGGAGCCGGCCGCCGTATCCCGCGGCGCGGGGGTGCTGTTCGGGTGCTTGTCGGCCTCCGCTGCCGCCTCCTCAGCCTCGTGGGCGGCCTCCTCCCGCAGCCCGAGGCACGTGACCCACACCTGCGAGAGGTTGCCGGAGACGAGGACTGTCGCGCACGTCACAAAAAGCGTCGTTGTGACGAACTGCGACCCGGCGACGATGTTCGAGTTGTCGTTGGACGCAAGCGCCAGACCAAAGGAGATCGCACCTCGGAGCCCTGTGGAAGGTGTTTCGTGACCACGCAGTACTGTATGCATCTCATGATGTTAGCAACAAGTCTTCTTCGAAGAACGTGTTCATAGAAAAACACAAGTGGGGAAAATCTTAGGTTAATGTTTGCCTCTCATGCATGTTTGATGCTAGCACCAAGTCTTCGATGAAGAACAGGGTGCTGTTCGGGTCCTTGTCAGCCTCCGCTGCCGCCTCCTCAGCCTCGCGGGCGGCCTCCTCCCGCAGCCCGAGGCACGTGACCCACACCTGCGAGAGGTTCCCGGAGACGAGGACTGTCGCGCACGTCACAAACAGCGTCGTTGTGACGAACTGCGACCCGGCGACGATGTTCGAGCTGTCGTTGGACGCAAGCGCCAGACCAAAGGAGATCCCTGTGGAAGGTGGGGAATACTGCCCGCATCTCATGCAGTTCGATTGCGAGATAATACATCCTCCCTGCTGCGTATACTGGCTCCGTCTGCTGCTTCGTCTTTACCGTCGCCGATGATGCAAAAATCGAAAGTAGAAAGGTCAGGCAGTGATTCGGTGTGTTTGTCACAATCGTCGTGACGCCTCAGGACACGGCTTCAGAAAAGGGGGGCAAGGGTGGGTGGGCAAGCGAGGGGTGAAGTTACGATGGTTTCGGGATAGCGACGGGGTTATTTAACCTTTACAAGTGTCAGGTATTCGTCGGATACATCAATCTCTAAGATCTGCGATCTTATACGACTATTAAAACCTCGGGGATGAAAGACTGCGTGGTTTCCCGTTCAAGTAAGTGGTTAACGCAAAAAAATAAAGGGGAGAGAGAGAGAGAGATGCGCACACCTGTCAAAGCCATGAAGAGCTGACCTCTCAGCGAGATGCGCTTGTTCGGGGGGTTCAGCGCGTTGGCGAAGGTGACCAAGGGGAACACGGTGGCGAACCGGGAGAGCAGCGTGGCCAGGAGCACCAGCGCCGTGAACATGGGCTTGATCTCGTGCTCGAAGGACCAGAACGCCAGCCCGAGGAACGCGAAGACGTACGTCTCCGCGAGCACCGCGAAAAAGTGGAACAGCTGCGGCGCGGTCACCTGCCCTACCGTCGACATGTTGTGCCAGGTGTAGTGGCAGGACGTGCGCCCCGAGACGAACAGGGCCATGATGCCGCTCATGCCGAGGCCTTCTGCGATCCAGTAGCTGCCGAAGCCGAACAGGGTAAGGATCGTCAGCTCGGCCGCTTGGTTCTCGCGGAAGTTGACGTACTTCAGGAGGACAGCTGAGCAGGCCGCGGTCACCCAGCCGATGAGCGTGGAGAGGATCGTGATCTCGAGGAACACCAGGATCGACTCGAACACGGAGCCGGCCGCCAACGACTTGTCCTCTTCTAGAAATCGCAGGAACACCTGTACGGGGACGGCAGGAAAATTCTTAAGTTGGAGCTACGCGAAACAAGTATTCAAGGATTCAAGCACCAAGCTACCTATCCTAAAGAAGCTAACTAAGCTAAGCATACTCGAGCCTCGACGCTTAAACACTACCTACTGCCTAGGCCGCCATGTAAGCTACCGCTACTTTTTTCTCTGATTGCTCGTTCCCGCTTCCTTCAACGGGACCAGCAAAAAAGAGAGCCTGGTTTGAGCATAGTTGCAGCAAGATACGCTGTCAACCGTCACTTTTCAATAGCTGCGGGAAGACGCGCTGCCGACCGTCACCTTTTAATAGTTACGGCAAAGATACGCTGCCAACCGTCACTTTTCAATAGCTACGGGAAGACACGCTCCGACCGTCATCTTTTAATAGTTACGGCAAGATACGCTGCCAACCGTCACTTTTCAATAGCTACGGGACGACACGCTGCCGACCGTCACTTTTTGATAGTTACGGCAAGATACGCTGCCAACCGTCACTTTTTGATATTGGCAAACGCTTGGGGTTCCATAAAACGCGTCAGGAGAAACGATCTCTTCGTATTTCATGCTTTGTCATTTGGATAATGCTTTTCAACCGCAATAAGGGAACGGTTCCCTTGACTCTTTCTATGGTAACACGCGTGAGAGCAAAGCGTTTCATAGCGCCGCTGTTTTTTTTATCCTTCGGCGTTTGCCTTTCCTACGCTAGACATGCAGAATTGTCTAGGGGTTCTATTGTTCACCCACTAACAGGAGCGTGAGCTGGGTTTTGACCGTCGTGAGACAGACAATACGGGGGAGTGCGAGAGGAACTCCCGTTTCTAGTCGTTGGTATCGCCACTGGCTCAAATCTCGCTCTGATAAAGCACCAAGTCGGTACATTCAACTGCCTGAGGGGGGGATATACTGAGCTGTCTAGTACATGTCCGAAGAATCCAACACGATTCAACCCCGTGGCCTTAAAACCGCGGGGTCGAGGTGGATACAATTGGCCGAGATAAGAACCAACGCTAGCATGGGCCAATTCCACTCCCTGAAGAAAGCGACCTGAGCTCGATTACGCAGATTCAAAATATCGCCACAGATTCTTTGCATTCTAACCCAAACGATTCCGCGGCGATTGCACTCGATTACAGTCGGTTTTCACTCGATTATGCTTTACGAAACTACGAGCAATCAAAGAAAAGAAGTGCGTAGTTTTGTTTTATTATTTTACTTGTTAGTTGTCGACAGCTTGTTTTGTGTTGGGGTGTCATTCAGAACCTGAGCGCGACGATCAAGACGAGCTTAACAGGCGAAAGCATGACACATCAAGAAGAGATAACCGCGCCGCCGGTGATGCAAATTATCGCCACCGATTCTTTGCATTCTAACCCAAAGTACGAAACTCGATTACGTTCTTACAAGGCTCGAACCGAACAACATTCGATTGGGCAACGGGTGAATTGGCTCATAGCAATAGCAGCGAGCGAACGTATCCGTTGAAGGGAGGCGGCGCACCTTGTACAACACGACTGCGACGGCGTCGTTGAAGACCGACTCCCCGAAGATGACGTAGAACAGCCGGGGCCGCGTGGGCCCTTCGAAGACCCTGCCCAGCACCGCGATGACGGCGACAGGGTCGATGGCGGACAGAATGGCGCCGAAGCACATGGACTCCCACATGGAGGCCTCGTACAGCTCCACGTAGTACCTCTTCGAGAAGTATTTGACGCAGAGCCCGATGACGACGGCAGCCACGACGGTACCGAGGATGGCGAGAAGGGAGATCACGAAACCGTGCTTCGCAATGTTGCGGTGTCGGAGAGAGAATCCCGCGTCGAAAATGATCGGCGGCAGGATGAAGTGCGTGAACGTGTCCCTGTCGAAGCGGATGGCGTCTCGGTACGTGTGTCCGCCGAAGACGTAGAAAGCGGAGCCGAGTGCAAACCCGACGAGGATCGTCATCGCACTGTCGGACATCCACCACAGCCGGTACTTCTGCACCGCCCGCATGGCCACGAAGGCCACGACGATGATCACGCAGACGGTGGCGATGATCAGCGACCCTTCCTTCTCCCCGACTTCCTCAGAAGCAGAGCCAGCATGGTCGCCGCTCATTGCCCCCCCCCGTTCCCCCGCACACCCGCCTGCGACGCCGCGCGTCGGGCCTGGAAAGGTTCTTGACTGCTAAGTTCCACGCATGAATCTGCACCCTAACACGGTCTCTGGAAAGTGCTTTCTTGCTGAGTTGCTCTCATAAACCTAATCTTAGGGCAACACAACAGGAACACACTGGTAGGTGAGCAGCAGAGCCAAGGGCGAAGGACGTATCTGCGGCTGCTGCGGCAGTTGCCCGGTGGTAACCCCACACGCAGAACGCGGGGGAGGGGAACGTGTTTTCTCAAGTACATTGAAGCTCTTTCCCGACCGTAGCATCCGAGGAAGGGTGCTACGGTAGCCGTGCACGGGTCTTGGGCGTGCCTCGTGCAGGGCGGGTGCTTTGTGATTCGCCGCGAAGTTCCGCGAAGTTCTCTCCTGGTGCAATCCGGAGAGACCGGCGTCGAGTTTCACCGCCAGTTCCCTCGGGCGGCAACCCTAAGGGAGAGAGAGCGTCAGACACAATCCATCTTAAAAAGGACCACACACTCATAAACCTAATCTCAATGATGTCCCCTGAAAAGTGCTTGACTGCTAAGATTCACGCATGAATCTGTACCTTAACACGGTTTCTGGAAAGTGCTTTCTTGCTGAGTTGCACTCATAAACCTAATCTCAATGATGTCCCCTGGAAAGGTGCTTGACTGCTAAGTTCCACGCATGAATCTGTACCTGAACACGGTCTCTGGAAAGTGCTTGCTTGCAGAGTTACGCTCATAGACCTAATCTCGAGGATGTCCCCCGGAAAGGTTCTTGACTGCTAAGGTCTACGGATGAATCTGTATCTTAACGCGGTCTCTGGAAAGTGCTTGCTTGCGAAGTTACACTCATAAACCTAATCTCGACGATGTCCCCTGGAAAGTGTTCGACTGCTAAGACACGCATATGAATCTGTAGCTCAGCAAGGTCCCTGGAAAGTGCTTGATCACGAAAAATAGCACGGCTCTCGGTAGGAATGGCTGTGGTACGCTTCGTCCTATATATGGTGTCTCGCTCAAGGTACTCAGAACAACGACAATAAGGCTGGATCGCAAAACAGAAACTCGTTCTGGGCTACATAACGGCTGCCAAAGTGGTGCCTCCACTCCACTCAAGGCACTCAAGAAAAGCACGAATATCGACCAAACACCATTCAATGTCATCAAACCTTGCGATTCAACTCCAGAAGATATGCGATGATCTCTCTCTCTTCTTCTAGGACCCAGAATTTCAAACAGAGCGTCGATCGGGTTAAGTGATCTTTGCACCGCCACATTCTCATTCAAACCGATTCGACTCGATCAAGAATGATCAGCAAGCCAATCATCATCGAATCGAGAGTTGAACGCAGTCTGAGAGACTAGATTTTCAAGCGACACTCAGCTGCTGATGGGCACGGGCGAACCCAGCCCGCTAATGCGTTCGACGACCTGATGAGTCTCATGCTTCTGCAATTCCCATTGACTATCGCGCTGGCCGCGGTCTTCATCGTTCCCAGAGCCAAGACATCCACCGACGATCAACCGCAGTTGAGCCGAGGGAAACTGTTGTTTTGCCTTTCAAGAGTATCGGCAGTGTCCAGCACTCGCTGAAGGCCCCAAAAAAATGCCTCGTCTTCTAACTACATTCTCTGTACGCCACGGTGAGACAACCTCCTTTCGATGCGCTTCTTCTCGAGAGATACGGCGAGGGGACAATTGAAGTCAAAGGGGAAAAGGTGTACGTTTCCGAGCATTTCGTTCGGCCGGTCCGCATCACAAGCGCCTCTGGTAATTGAGGGTGGACGAACAAAAACAAAGGAAGGGCAAGAGAACTGCGACTCGCTAGAACGCACCGACTCGTCTTCTTATAGTTTGCGGTGTCAGAATCTGCGGAGTTAACTCCGCAGAGCACAGTCCTATATTGCACAGTGGGGGTTGGGGGGGAATGCAAGAACGTGCTTGGGAGGGCGATGTGCTCAACACCGCACAGGTCTGTACCGTATTTCGGTCCGTGGCTCAAAGTAGGACTACCGTAACCGGCTTAAAGCTTGGCTTAAGTCGGCAAACTGGATCCGTAACTTCGAAAAGGATTGGCTCGACGACAGCGATGTGAATCCAACGGGTCAGGCGGCCTTTTCGTACGGGACTTGGAATGGAGAGTCACGTGTTACTTAAGGTCCACGACAGTTGAAAAAAGGCCATAAAATGCGATATTCCACGTGATCCCAATGCCACACGTAGCAGCACATATCATGAGACGATGCGCAAAGGGGTTTGGACAGAAAGATTTTGGCAAAGTGCGATGCTGTGCATGTGGGGTACTGATTGGACCTCGATCTTGACTCGATCATCATCGAAGCGAGAGTCGAGCACAGTCTGAGACATTGCATTGTAAGCGACACACAGCCGCCGGTGGAATTGGGCGAATCCACGCCCTCTGCTGCGTGCGACGACCTCATGAGTCTCGTGCCTCTGCAATTCCCATTTTGACTGTCACGCCAGGCCGTGGTCTTCTATCGTTCGTACCTCCCACGCCCGTTCAACACGTGTTCGGTAGTTGCGGCAGCACTTGGGATCCCTTCGGTTCTTTGTCTGGCAGCTTCGTCGAGCATTTCCTTCCAAGCTGGCGCTTGTGTACAAAAAGAACAGGACTTGCAAGAGTCAGGGCACATCGCCGGTTTGGTGGTTGATACGAGGATATTACGAAACCCAGGAGAGCCGTGGTTGCCCGGCGCAAGCGTCCGGCCAGGAGCACGCGTAGCACAGCCGTATTTCAGCATTCTCCACTACGCCGTGTCAAATTTCGCCGCAGCAGGCAATTCGTGGCCTCTTTCACAAGGCAGAGTTGCCACGAAATCACTTGAACAAGTGGGTACGTATGTAGACCCATTTCGCCAAACGGTTGCTACGAAATCATTTGAACAAGTGTGTACGGATGTGTAGACAGCAGCAGGCGATTCGTGGCCTTTTTCACAACAGTTGTACACACTACGGCCGTATCGGTTCGAGTGATTTCGTGGCAACTGTCTGCGGATGTAGACCGCGGCAGGCGATTCGATGCAGTTCCGGGAGATAGGGGGGGACCGACGAGGAATCGCAGGCCCTGCAACGACAAGACGGGATCACGCCCGGGCGGAATGCGACGGCCGTCTTGTGCATCCAGTCGTGCATGCGGCCGAAGAGCGAGTTGACCGCCTCGTTGATGATTTCGAGGAAGAAGGTCGTCGCCTCGGCGTCGTTCAAGTAGAGGCGGAGCTTGTCTTCGACGCTCTGAATCTTGGCGTACGGGTTCTTCGTCGTCCTGACATCTGCGGTGACGTCGTTGATGCCCGCGTCGATCATCATTGCCAGCAGTCCCGGTTACAAGTAAGCACACACTGCGGCCGTACACCGTCTTGTGAAAGAGGCCACGAATTGCCTGCTGTCTACCCCTACATCCATGCACACTACGGCCGTATCGGTTCGAGTGATTTCGTGGCAACTGTCTGCGGATGTAGACCGCGGCAGGCGATTCGATGCAGTTCCGGGAGACCGACGAGGAATCAACGACAAGACGGGATCACGCCGGGCGGAATGCGACGGCCGTCTTGTGCATCCAGTCGTGCATGCGGCCGAAGAGCGAGTTGACCGCTTCGTTGATGATTTCGAGGAAGAAGGTCGTCGCCTCGGCGTCGTTCAAGTCGAGGCGGAGCTTGTCTTCGACGCTCTGAATCTTGGCGTACGGGTTCTTCGTCGTCCTGACATCTGCGGTGACGTCGTTGATGCCCGCGTCGATCATCATCGCCAGCACGTTGATGATTAGGGCGCTGTGCTTGCGGATGATGGTGTACGCGCTGCAGCAAAGCTTCTTGAACTCGTTGAACCGCGCCGAATCCCGCCCTCCCATGGCGTCGACCATCTCCTTGCTCAGCTTCAGCGGCGGAGGGAACGGCTTCGGGTCTCGCCCGAGAATGAACCCGAAGTCAATGTGGAGGATTCGGCCGTCCTTCGTTACGAGCAGGTTCTCCAAGTGTCGGTCGCTGTGATCGGAGGGTTTCGGTTCTTTTTTGAAGAAATGTGAAAACGGAAAAAGCCCCCCCACTGTGTGCGTTCGGTTCTCTTTTTTCGGGCCTTTCCGAGGTTCGACGGGGGTGGTATAGGCTCTCGGCAGGCAAAACGGCCGCCACTCGGGACCGGCCAAGTCACCTACTTGAGTAGGGGAGGTAGTCTTCGTTAGACAATGCGCTGCTCATGTATAACTTTTAGAGTGCAAGTTCAAAGACCGCGGAGGTCAGCGGACCGGGAGCTACCGAAGAGGGTGTGTGCGTGCGTTGTGTGGTAACGTCAGGTGGCGCCATTGAAGACCTGGAGTTTCAAGTCAGACGCAGGATGGAACGTCAGGTGGCGCCATTGAAGACCCGGAGTTTCAAGTCAGACGCAGGATGGAACGTCAGGTGGCGCCATTGAAGACCCGGAGTTTCAAGTCAGACGCAGGATGGAACGTCAGGTGGCGCCATTGAAGACCCGGAGTTTCAAGTCAGACGCAGGATGGAACGTCAGGTGGCGCCATTGAAGACCCGGAGTTTCAAGTCAGACGCAGGATGGAACGTCAGGTGGCGCCATTGAAGACCCGGAGTTTCAAGTCAGACGCAGGATGGAACGTCAGGTGGCGCCATTGAAGACCCGGAGTTTCAAGTCAGACGCAGGATGGAACGTCAGGTGGCGCCATTGAAGACCCGGAGTTTCAAGTCAGACGCAGGATGGAACGTCAGGTGGCGCCATTGAAGACCCGGAGTTTCAAGTCAGACGCAGGATGGAACGTCAGGTGGCGCCATTGAAGACCCGGAGTTTCAAGTCAGACGCAGGATGGAACGTCAGGTGGCGCCATTGAAGACCCGGAGTTTCAAGTCAGACGCAGGATGGAACGTCAGGTGGCGCCATTGAAGACCCGGAGTTTCAAGTCAGACGCAGGATGGAACGTCAGGTGGCGCCATTGAAGACCCGGAGTTTCAAGTCAGACGCAGGATGGAACGTCAGGTGGCGCCATTGAAGACCCGGAGTTTCAAGTCAGACGCAGGATGGAACGTCAGGTGGCGCCATTGAAGACCCGGAGTTTCAAGTCAGACGCAGGATGGAACGTCAGGTGGCGCCATTGAAGACCCGGAGTTTCAAGTCAGACGCAGGATGGAACGTCAGGTGGCGCCATTGAAGACCCGGAGTTTCAAGTCAGACGCAGGATGGAACGTCAGGTGGCGCCATTGAAGACCCGGAGTTTCAAGTCAGACGCAGGATGGAACGTCAGGTGGCGCCATTGAAGACCCGGAGTTTCAAGTCAGACGCAGGATGGAACGTCAGGTGGCGCCATTGAAGACCCGGAGTTTCAAGTCAGACGCAGGATGGAACGTCAGGTGGCGCCATTGAAGACCCGGAGTTTCAAGTCAGACGCAGGATGGAACGTCAGGTGGCGCCATTGAAGACCCGGAGTTTCAAGTCAGACGCAGGATGGAACGTCAGGTGGCGCCATTGAAGACCCGGAGTTTCAAGTCAGACGCAGGATGGAACGTCAGGTGGCGCCATTGAAGACCCGGAGTTTCAAGTCAGACGCAGGATGGAACGTCAGGTGGCGCCATTGAAGACCCGGAGTTTCAAGTCAGACGCAGGATGGAACGTCAGGTGGCGCCATTGAAGACCCGGAGTTTCAAGTCAGACGCAGGATGGAACGTCAGGTGGCGCCATTGAAGACCCGGAGTTTCAAGTCAGACGCAGGATGGAACGTCAGGTGGCGCCATTGAAGACCCGGAGTTTCAAGTCAGACGCAGGATGGAACGTCAGGTGGCGCCATTGAAGACCCGGAGTTTCAAGTCAGACGCAGGATGGAACGTCAGGTGGCGCCATTGAAGACCCGGAGTTTCAAGTCAGACGCAGGATGGAACGTCAGGTGGCGCCATTGAAGACCCGGAGTTTCAAGTCAGACGCAGGATGGAACGTCAGGTGGCGCCATTGAAGACCCGGAGTTTCAAGTCAGACGCAGGATGGAACGTCAGGTGGCGCCATTGAAGACCCGGAGTTTCAAGTCAGACGCAGGATGGAACGTCAGGTGGCGCCATTGAAGACCCGGAGTTTCAAGTCAGACGCAGGATGGAACGTCAGGTGGCGCCATTGAAGACCCGGAGTTTCAAGTCAGACGCAGGATGGAACGTCAGGTGGCGCCATTGAAGACCCGGAGTTTCAAGTCAGACGCAGGATGGAACGTCAGGTGGCGCCATTGAAGACCCGGAGTTTCAAGTCAGACGCAGGATGGAACGTCAGGTGGCGCCATTGAAGACCCGGAGTTTCAAGTCAGACGCAGGATGGAACGTCAGGTGGCGCCATTGAAGACCCGGAGTTTCAAGTCAGACGCAGGATGGAACGTCAGGTGGCGCCATTGAAGACCCGGAGTTTCAAGTCAGACGCAGGATGGAACGTCAGGTGGCGCCATTGAAGACCCGGAGTTTCAAGTCAGACGCAGGATGGAACGTCAGGTGGCGCCATTGAAGACCCGGAGTTTCAAGTCAGACGCAGGATGGAACGTCAGGTGGCGCCATTGAAGACCCGGAGTTTCAAGTCAGACGCAGGATGGAACGTCAGGTGGCGCCATTGAAGACCCGGAGTTTCAAGTCAGACGCAGGATGGAACGTCAGGTGGCGCCATTGAAGACCCGGAGTTTCAAGTCAGACGCAGGATGGAACGTCAGGTGGCGCCATTGAAGACCCGGAGTTTCAAGTCAGACGCAGGATGGAACGTCAGGTGGCGCCATTGAAGACCCGGAGTTTCAAGTCAGACGCAGGATGGAACGTCAGGTGGCGCCATTGAAGACCCGGAGTTTCAAGTCAGACGCAGGATGGAACGTCAGGTGGCGCCATTGAAGACCCGGAGTTTCAAGTCAGACGCAGGATGGAACGTCAGGTGGCGCCATTGAAGACCCGGAGTTTCAAGTCAGACGCAGGATGGAACGTCAGGTGGCGCCATTGAAGACCCGGAGTTTCAAGTCAGACGCAGGATGGAACGTCAGGTGGCGCCATTGAAGACCCGGAGTTTCAAGTCAGACGCAGGATGGAACGTCAGGTGGCGCCATTGAAGACCCGGAGTTTCAAGTCAGACGCAGGATGGAACGTCAGGTGGCGCCATTGAAGACCCGGAGTTTCAAGTCAGACGCAGGATGGAACGTCAGGTGGCGCCATTGAAGACCCGGAGTTTCAAGTCAGACGCAGGATGGAACGTCAGGTGGCGCCATTGAAGACCCGGAGTTTCAAGTCAGACGCAGGATGGAACGTCAGGTGGCGCCATTGAAGACCCGGAGTTTCAAGTCAGACGCAGGATGGAACGTCAGGTGGCGCCATTGAAGACCCGGAGTTTCAAGTCAGACGCAGGATGGAACGTCAGGTGGCGCCATTGAAGACCCGGAGTTTCAAGTCAGACGCAGGATGGAACGTCAGGTGGCGCCATTGAAGACCCGGAGTTTCAAGTCAGACGCAGGATGGAACGTCAGGTGGCGCCATTGAAGACCCGGAGTTTCAAGTCAGACGCAGGATGGAACGTCAGGTGGCGCCATTGAAGACCCGGAGTTTCAAGTCAGACGCAGGATGGAACGTCAGGTGGCGCCATTGAAGACCCGGAGTTTCAAGTCAGACGCAGGATGGAACGTCAGGTGGCGCCATTGAAGACCCGGAGTTTCAAGTCAGACGCAGGATGGAACGTCAGGTGGCGCCATTGAAGACCCGGAGTTTCAAGTCAGACGCAGGATGGAACGTCAGGTGGCGCCATTGAAGACCCGGAGTTTCAAGTCAGACGCAGGATGGAACGTCAGGTGGCGCCATTGAAGACCCGGAGTTTCAAGTCAGACGCAGGATGGAACGTCAGGTGGCGCCATTGAAGACCCGGAGTTTCAAGTCAGACGCAGGATGGAACGTCAGGTGGCGCCATTGAAGACCCGGAGTTTCAAGTCAGACGCAGGATGGAACGTCAGGTGGCGCCATTGAAGACCCGGAGTTTCAAGTCAGACGCAGGATGGAACGTCAGGTGGCGCCATTGAAGACCCGGAGTTTCAAGTCAGACGCAGGATGGAACGTCAGGTGGCGCCATTGAAGACCCGGAGTTTCAAGTCAGACGCAGGATGGAACGTCAGGTGGCGCCATTGAAGACCCGGAGTTTCAAGTCAGACGCAGGATGGAACGTCAGGTGGCGCCATTGAAGACCCGGAGTTTCAAGTCAGACGCAGGATGGAACGTCAGGTGGCGCCATTGAAGACCCGGAGTTTCAAGTCAGACGCAGGATGGAACGTCAGGTGGCGCCATTGAAGACCCGGAGTTTCAAGTCAGACGCAGGATGGAACGTCAGGTGGCGCCATTGAAGACCCGGAGTTTCAAGTCAGACGCAGGATGGAACGTCAGGTGGCGCCATTGAAGACCCGGAGTTTCAAGTCAGACGCAGGATGGAACGTCAGGTGGCGCCATTGAAGACCCGGAGTTTCAAGTCAGACGCAGGATGGAACGTCAGGTGGCGCCATTGAAGACCCGGAGTTTCAAGTCAGACGCAGGATGGAACGTCAGGTGGCGCCATTGAAGACCCGGAGTTTCAAGTCAGACGCAGGATGGAACGTCAGGTGGCGCCATTGAAGACCCGGAGTTTCAAGTCAGACGCAGGATGGAACGTCAGGTGGCGCCATTGAAGACCCGGAGTTTCAAGTCAGACGCAGGATGGAACGTCAGGTGGCGCCATTGAAGACCCGGAGTTTCAAGTCAGACGCAGGATGGAACGTCAGGTGGCGCCATTGAAGACCCGGAGTTTCAAGTCAGACGCAGGATGGAACGTCAGGTGGCGCCATTGAAGACCCGGAGTTTCAAGTCAGACGCAGGATGGAACGTCAGGTGGCGCCATTGAAGACCCGGAGTTTCAAGTCAGACGCAGGATGGAACGTCAGGTGGCGCCATTGAAGACCCGGAGTTTCAAGTCAGACGCAGGATGGAACGTCAGGTGGCGCCATTGAAGACCCGGAGTTTCAAGTCAGACGC
Organism: Diplonema papillatum; assembly: GCA_030068145.1. Taxonomy (NCBI): domain Eukaryota; phylum Euglenozoa; class Diplonemea; order Diplonemida; family Diplonemidae; genus Diplonema; species Diplonema papillatum. The sequence goes on from JAPJBO010000980.1 coordinate 41,119, forward strand.
AGGATGGAACGTCAGGTGGCGCCATTGAAGACCCGGAGTTTCAAGTCAGACGCAGGATGGAACGTCAGGTGGCGCCATTGAAGACCCGGAGTTTCAAGTCAGACGCAGGATGGAACGTCAGGTGGCGCCATTGAAGACCCGGAGTTTCAAGTCAGACGCAGGATGGAACGTCAGGTGCCGCCATTGAAGACCCGGAGTTTCAAGTCAGACGCAGGATGGAACGTCAGGTGGCGCCATTGAAGACCCGGAGTTTCAAGTCAGACGCAGGATGGAACGTCAGGGGCGCCAATTGAAGACCCGGAGTTTCAAGTCAGACGCAGGATGGAACGTCAGGTGGCGCCATTGAAGACCCGGAGTTTCAAGTCAGACGCAGGATGGAACGTCAGGTGGCGCCATTGAAGACCCGGAGTTTCAAGTCAGACGCAGGATGGAACGTCAGGTGGCGCCATTGAAGACCCGGAGTTTCAAGTCAGACGCAGGATGGAACGTCAGGTGGCGCCATTGAAGACCCGGAGTTTCAAGTCAGACGCAGGATGGAACGTCAGGTGGCGCCATTGAAGACCCGGAGTTTCAAGTCAGACGCAGGATGGAACGTCAGGTGGCGCCATTGAAGACCCGGAGTTTCAAGTCAGACGCAGGATGGAACGTCAGGTGGCGCCATTGAAGACCCGGAGTTTCAAGTCAGACGCAGGATGGAACGTCAGGTGGCGCCATTGAAGACCCGGAGTTTCAAGTCAGACGCAGGATGGAACGTCAGGTGGCGCCATTGAAGACCCGGAGTTTCAAGTCAGACGCAGGATGGAACGTCAGGTGGCGCCATTGAAGACCCGGAGTTTCAAGTCAGACGCAGGATGGAACGTCAGGTGGCGCCATTGAAGACCCGGAGTTTCAAGTCAGACGCAGGATGGAACGTCAGGTGGCGCCATTGAAGACCCGGAGTTTCAAGTCAGACGCAGGATGGAACGTCAGGTGCCGCCATTGAAGACCCGGAGTTTCAAGTCAGACGCAGGATGGAACGGTCAGGTGGCGCATTGAAGACCCGGAGTTTCAAGTCAGACGCAGGATGGAACGTCAGGTGCGCCATTGAAGACCCGGAGTTTCAAGTCAGACGCAGGATGGAACGTCAGGTGGCGCCCATTGAAGACCCGGAGTTTCAAGTCAGACGCAGGATGGAACGTCAGGTGGCGCCATTGAAGACCCGGAGTTTCAAGTCAGACGCAGGATGGAACGTCAGGTGGCGCCATTGAAGACCCGGAGTTTCAAGTCAGACGCAGGATGGAACGTCAGGTGGCGCCATTGAAGACCCGGAGTTTCAAGTCAGACGCAGGATGGAACGTCAGGTGGCGCCATTGAAGACCCGGAGTTTCAAGTCAGACGCAGGATGGAACGTCAGGTGGCGCCATTGAAGACCCGGAGTTTCAAGTCAGACGCAGGATGGAACGTCAGGTGGCGCCATTGAAGACCCGGAGTTTCAAGTCAGACGCAGGATGGAACGTCAGGTGGCGCCATTGAAGACCCGGAGTTTCAAGTCAGACGCAGGATGGAACGTCAGGTGGCGCCATTGAAGACCCGGAGTTTCAAGTCAGACGCAGGATGGAACGTCAGGTGGCGCCATTGAAGACCCGGAGTTTCAAGTCAGACGCAGGATGGAACGTCAGGTGGCGCCATTGAAGACCCGGAGTTTCAAGTCAGACGCAGGATGGAACGTCAGGTGGCGCCATTGAAGACCCGGAGTTTCAAGTCAGACGCAGGATGGAACGTCAGGTGGCGCCATTGAAGACCCGGAGTTTCAAGTCAGACGCAGGATGGAACGTCAGGTGCCGCCATTGAAGACCCGGAGTTTCAAGTCAGACGCAGGATGGAACGTCAGGTGGCGCCATTGAAGACCCGGAGTTTCAAGTCAGACGCAGGATGGAACGTCAGGTGGCGCCATTGAAGACCCGGAGTTTCAAGTCAGACGCAGGATGGAACGTCAGGTGGCGCCATTGAAGACCCGGAGTTTCAAGTCAGACGCAGGATGGAACGTCAGGTGGCGCCATTGAAGACCCGGAGTTTCAAGTCAGACGCAGGATGGAACGTCAGGTGGCGCCATTGAAGACCCGGAGTTTCAAGTCAGACGCAGGATGGAACGTCAGGTGGCGCCATTGAAGACCCGGAGTTTCAAGTCAGACGCAGGATGGAACGTCAGGTGGCGCCATTGAAGACCCGGAGTTTCAAGTCAGACGCAGGATGGAACGTCAGGTGGCGCCATTGAAGACCCGGAGTTTCAAGTCAGACGCAGGATGGAACGTCAGGTGGCGCCATTGAAGACCCGGAGTTTCAAGTCAGACGCAGGATGGAACGTCAGGTGGCGCCATTGAAGACCCGGAGTTTCAAGTCAGACGCAGGATGGAACGTCAGGTGGCGCCATTGAAGACCCGGAGTTTCAAGTCAGACGCAGGATGGAACGTCAGGTGGCGCCATTGAAGACCCGGAGTTTCAAGTCAGACGCAGGATGGAACGTCAGGTGGCGCCATTGAAGACCCGGAGTTTCAAGTCAGACGCAGGATGGAACGTCAGGTGGCGCCATTGAAGACCCGGAGTTTCAAGTCAGACGCAGGATGGAACGTCAGGTGGCGCCATTGAAGACCCGGAGTTTCAAGTCAGACGCAGGATGGAACGTCAGGTGGCGCCATTGAAGACCCGGAGTTTCAAGTCAGACGCAGGATGGAACGTCAGGTGGCGCCATTGAAGACCCGGAGTTTCAAGTCAGACGCAGGATGGAACGTCAGGTGGCGCCATTGAAGACCCGGAGTTTCAAGTCAGACGCAGGATGGAACGTCAGGTGGCGCCATTGAAGACCCGGAGTTTCAAGTCAGACGCAGGATGGAACGTCAGGTGGCGCCATTGAAGACCCGGAGTTTCAAGTCAGACGCAGGATGGAACGTCAGGTGGCGCCATTGAAGACCCGGAGTTTCAAGTCAGACGCAGGATGGAACGTCAGGTGGCGCCATTGAAGACCCGGAGTTTCAAGTCAGACGCAGGATGGAACGTCAGGTGGCGCCATTGAAGACCCGGAGTTTCAAGTCAGACGCAGGATGGAACGTCAGGTGGCGCCATTGAAGACCCGGAGTTTCAAGTCAGACGCAGGATGGAACGTCAGGTGGCGCCATTGAAGACCCGGAGTTTCAAGTCAGACGCAGGATGGAACGTCAGGTGGCGCCATTGAAGACCCGGAGTTTCAAGTCAGACGCAGGATGGAACGTCAGGTGGCGCCATTGAAGACCCGGAGTTTCAAGTCAGACGCAGGATGGAACGTCAGGTGGCGCCATTGAAGACCCGGAGTTTCAAGTCAGACGCAGGATGGAACGTCAGGTGGCGCCATTGAAGACCCGGAGTTTCAAGTCAGACGCAGGATGGAACGTCAGGTGGCGCCATTGAAGACCCGGAGTTTCAAGTCAGACGCAGGATGGAACGTCAGGTGCCGCCATTGAAGACCCGGAGTTTCAAGTCAGACGCAGGATGGAACGTCAGGTGGCGCCATTGAAGACCCGGAGTTTCAAGTCAGACGCAGGATGGAACGTCAGGTGGCGCCATTGAAGACCCGGAGTTTCAAGTCAGACGCAGGATGGAACGTCAGGTGGCGCCATTGAAGACCCGGAGTTTCAAGTCAGACGCAGGATGGAACGTCAGGTGGCGCCATTGAAGACCCGGAGTTTCAAGTCAGACGCAGGATGGAACGTCAGGTGGCGCCATTGAAGACCCGGAGGTGACGCAGGGGAACGTCAGGTGGCGCCATTGAAGACCCGGAGTTTCAAGTCAGACGCAGGATGGAACGTCAGGTGCGCCATTGAAGACCCGGAGTTTCAAGTCAGACGCAGGATGGAACGTCAGGTGGCGCCATTGAAGACCCGGAGTTTCAAGTCAGACGCAGGATGGAACGTCAGGTGCGCCATTGAAGACCCGGAGTTTCAAGTCAGACGCAGGATGGAACGTCAGGTGGCGCCATTGAAGACCCGGAGTTTCAAGTCAGACGCAGGATGGAACGTCAGGTGGCGCCATTGAAGACCCGGAGTTTCAAGTCAGACGCAGGATGGAACGTCAGGTGGCGCCATTGAAGACCCGGAGTTTCAAGTCAGACGCAGGATGGAACGTCAGGTGGCGCCATTGAAGACCCGGAGTTTCAAGTCAGACGCAGGATGGAACGTCAGGTGGCGCCATTGAAGACCCGGAGTTTCAAGTCAGACGCAGGATGGAACGTCAGGTGGCGCCATTGAAGACCCGGAGTTTCAAGTCAGACGCAGGATGGAACGTCAGGTGGCGCCATTGAAGACCCGGAGTTTCAAGTCAGACGCAGGATGGAACGTCAGGTGCCGCCATTGAAGACCCGGAGTTTCAAGTCAGACGCAGGATGGAACGTCAGGTGGCGCCATTGAAGACCCGGAGTTTCAAGTCAGACGCAGGATGGAACGTCAGGTGGCGCCATTGAAGACCCGGAGTTTCAAGTCAGACGCAGGATGGAACGTCAGGTGGCGCCATTGAAGACCCGGAGTTTCAAGTCAGACGCAGGATGGAACGTCAGGTGGCGCCATTGAAGACCCGGAGTTTCAAGTCAGACGCAGGATGGAACGTCAGGTGGCGCCATTGAAGACCCGGAGTTTCAAGTCAGACGCAGGATGGAACGTCAGGTGGCGCCATTGAAGACCCGGAGTTTCAAGTCAGACGCAGGATGGAACGTCAGGTGGCGCCATTGAAGACCCGGAGTTTCAAGTCAGACGCAGGATGGAACGTCAGGTGGCGCCATTGAAGACCCGGAGTTTCAAGTCAGACGCAGGATGGAACGTCAGGTGGCGCCATTGAAGACCCGGAGTTTCAAGTCAGACGCAGGATGGAACGTCAGGTGGCGCCATTGAAGACCCGGAGTTTCAAGTCAGACGCAGGATGGAACGTCAGGTGGCGCCATTGAAGACCCGGAGTTTCAAGTCAGACGCAGGATGGAACGTCAGGTGGCGCCATTGAAGACCCGGAGTTTCAAGTCAGACGCAGGATGGAACGTCAGGTGGCGCCATTGAAGACCCGGAGTTTCAAGTCAGACGCAGGATGGAACGTCAGGTGGCGCCATTGAAGACCCGGAGTTTCAAGTCAGACGCAGGATGGAACGTCAGGTGGCGCCATTGAAGACCCGGAGTTTCAAGTCAGACGCAGGATGGAACGTCAGGTGGCGCCATTGAAGACCCGGAGTTTCAAGTCAGACGCAGGATGGAACGTCAGGTGGCGCCATTGAAGACCCGGAGTTTCAAGTCAGACGCAGGATGGAACGTCAGGTGGCGCCATTGAAGACCCGGAGTTTCAAGTCAGACGCAGGATGGAACGTCAGGTGGCGCCATTGAAGACCCGGAGTTTCAAGTCAGACGCAGGATGGAACGTCAGGTGGCGCCATTGAAGACCCGGAGTTTCAAGTCAGACGCAGGATGGAACGTCAGGTGGCGCCATTGAAGACCCGGAGTTTCAAGTCAGACGCAGGATGGAACGTCAGGTGGCGCCATTGAAGACCCGGAGTTTCAAGTCAGACGCAGGATGGAACGTCAGGTGGCGCCATTGAAGACCCGGAGTTTCAAGTCAGACGCAGGATGGAACGTCAGGTGGCGCCATTGAAGACCCGGAGTTTCAAGTCAGACGCAGGATGGAACGTCAGGTGGCGCCATTGAAGACCCGGAGTTTCAAGTCAGACGCAGGATGGAACGTCAGGTGGCGCCATTGAAGACCCGGAGTTTCAAGTCAGACGCAGGATGGAACGTCAGGTGCGCCATTGAAGACCCGGAGTTTCAAGTCAGACGCAGGATGGAACGTCAGGTGGCGCCATTGAAGACCCGGAGTTTCAAGTCAGACGCAGGATGGAACGTCAGGTGGCGCCATTGAAGACCCGGAGTTTCAAGTCAGACGCAGGATGGAACGTCAGGTGGCGCCATTGAAGACCCGGAGTTTCAAGTCAGACGCAGGATGGAACGTCAGGTGGCGCCATTGAAGACCCGGAGTTTCAAGTCAGACGCAGGATGGAACGTCAGGTGCACCATTGAAGACCCGGAGTTTCAAGTCAGACGCAGGATGGAACGTCAGGTGGCGCCATTGAAGACCCGGAGTTTCAAGTCAGACGCAGGATGGATCATGAGACCCAGGAGTTTTCAAGTCAGACGCAGGATGGAACGTCAGTGGCGCCATTGAAGACCCGGAGTTTCAAGTCAGACGCAGGATGGAACGTCAGGTGGCGCCATTGAAGACCCGGAGTTTCAAGTCAGACGCAGGATGGAACGTCAGGTGGCGCCATTGAAGACCCGGAGTTTCAAGTCAGACGCAGGATGGAACGTCAAGGTGGCGCCATTGAAGACCCGGAGTTTCAAGTCAGACGCAGGATGGAACGTCAGGTGGCGCCATTGAAGACCCGGAGTTTCAAGTCAGACGCAGGATGGAACGTCAGGTGGCGCCATTGAAGACCCGGAGTTTCAAGTCAGACGCAGGATGGAACGTCAGGTGGCGCCATTGAAGACCCGGAGTTTCAAGTCAGACGCAGGATGGAACGTCAGGTGCCGCCATTGAAGACCCGGAGTTTCAAGTCAGACGCAGGATGGAACGTCAGGTGGCGCCATTGAAGACCCGGAGTTTCAAGTCAGACGCAGGATGGGAACGTCAGGTGGGCCATTGAAGACCCGAGTTTCAAGTCAGACGCGGATGGAACGTCAGGTGGCGCCATTGAAGACCCGGAGTTTCAAGTCAGACGCAGGATGGAACGTCAGGTGGCGCCATTGAAGACCCGGAGTTTCAAGTCAGACGCAGGATGGAACGTCAGGTGGCGCCATTGAAGACCCGGAGTTTCAAGTCAGACGCAGGATGGAACGTCAGGTGCCGCCATTGAAGACCCGGAGTTTCAAGTCAGACGCAGGATGGAACGTCAGGTGGCGCCATTGAAGACCCGGAGTTTCAAGTCAGACGCAGGATGGAACGTCAGGTGGCGCCATTGAAGACCCGGAGTTTCAAGTCAGACGCAGGATGGAACGTCAGGTGGCGCCATTGAAGACCCGGAGTTTCAAGTCAGACGCAGGATGGAACGTCAGGTGGCGCCATTGAAGACCCGGAGTTTCAAGTCAGACGCAGGATGGAACGTCAGGTGGCGCCATTGAAGACCCGGAGTTTCAAGTCAGACGCAGGATTGGAACGTCAGGTGGCGCCATTGAAGACCCGGAGTTTCAAGTCAGACGCAGGATGGAACGTCAGGTGGCGCCATTGAAGACCCGGAGTTTCAAGTCAAACGCAGGATGGAACGTCAGGTGGCGCCATTGAAGACCCGGAGTTTCAAGTCAGACGCAGGATGGAACGTCAGGTGGCGCCATTGAAGACCCGGAGTTTCAAGTCAGACGCAGGATGGAACGTCAGGTGGCGCCATTGAAGACCCGGAGTTTCAAGTCAGACGCAGGATGGAACGTCAGGTGGCGCCATTGAAGACCCGAGTTTCAAGTCAGACGCAGGATGGAACGTCAGGTGGCGCCATTGAAGACCCGGAGTTTCAAGTCAGACGCAGGATGGAACGTCAGGTGGCGCCATTGAAGACCCGGAGTTTCAAGTCAGACGCAGGATGGAACGTCAGGTGGCGCCATTGAAGACCCGGAGTTTCAAGTCAGACGCAGGATGGAACGTCAGGTGGCGCCATTGAAGACCCGGAGTTTCAAGTCAGACGCAGGATGGAACGTCAGGTGGCGCCATTGAAGACCCGGAGTTTCAAGTCAGACGCAGGATGGAACGTCAGGTGGCGCCATTGAAGACCCGGAGTTTCAAGTCAGACGCAGGATGGAACGTCAGGTGGCGCCATTGAAGACCCGGAGTTTCAAGTCAGACGCAGGATGGAACGTCAGGTGGCGCCATTGAAGACCCGGAGTTTCAAGTCAGACGCAGGATGGAACGTCAGGTGGCGCCATTGAAGACCCGGAGTTTCAAGTCAGACGCAGGATGGAACGTCAGGTGGCGCCATTGAAGACCCGGAGTTTCAAGTCAGACGCAGGATGGAACGTCAGGTGGCGCCATTGAAGACCCGGAGTTTCAAGTCAGACGCAGGATGGAACGTCAGGTGCCGCCATTGAAGACCCGGAGTTTCAAGTCAGACGCAGGATGGAACGTCAGGTGGCGCCATTGAAGACCCGGAGTTTCAAGTCAGACGCAGGATGGAACGTCAGGTGGCGCCATTGAAGACCCGGAGTTTCAAGTCAGACGCAGGATGGAACGTCAGGTGGCGCCATTGAAGACCCGGAGTTTCAAAGTCAGACGCAGGATGGAACGTCAGGTGGCGCCATTGAAGACCCGGAGTTTCAAGTCAGACGCAGGATGGAACGTCAGGTGGCGCCATTGAAGACCCGGAGTTTCAAGTCAGACGCAGGATGGAACGTCAGGTGCCGCCATTGAAGACCCGGAGTTTCAAGTCAGACGCAGGATGGAACGTCAGGTGGCGCCATTGAAGACCCGGAGTTTCAAGTCAGACGCAGGATGGAACGTCAGGTGGCGCCATTGAAGACCCGGAGTTTCAAGTCAGACGCAGGATGGAACGTCAGGTGGCGCCATTGAAGACCCGGAGTTTCAAGTCAGACGCAGGATGGAACGTCAGGTGGCGCCATTGAAGACCCGGAGTTTCAAGTCAGACGCAGGATGGAACGTCAGGTGGCGCACCATTGAAGACCCGGAGTTTCAAGTCAGACGCAGGATGGAACGTCAGGTGCGCCATTGAAGACCCGGAGTTTCAAGTCAGACGCAGGATGGAACGTCAGGTGGCGCCATTGAAGACCCGGAGTTTCAAGTCAGACGCAGGATGGAACGTCAGGTGGCGCCATTGAAGACCCGGAGTTTCAAGTCAGACGCAGGATGGAACGTCAGGTGTGCCATTGAAGACCCGGAGTTTCAAGTCAGACGCAGGATGGAACGTCAGGTGGCGCCATTGAAGACCCGGAGTTTCAAGTCAGACGCAGGATGGAACGTCAGGTGGCGCCATTGAAGACCCGGAGTTTCAAGTCAGACGCAGGATGGAACGTCAGGTGCCGCCATTGAAGACCCGGAGTTTTCAAGTCAGACGCAGGATGGAACGTCAGGTGGCGCCATTGAAGACCCGGAGTTTCAAGTCAGACGCAGGATGGAACGTCAGGTGCCGCCATTGAAGACCCGGAGTTTCAAGTCAGACGCAGGATGGAACGTCAGGTGGCGCCATTGAAGACCCGGAGTTTCAAGTCAGACGCAGGATGGAACGTCAGGTGGCGCCATTGAAGACCCGGAGTTTCAAGTCAGACGCAGGATGGAACGTCAGGTGGCGCCATTGAAGACCCGGAGTTTCAAGTCAGACGCAGGATGGAACGTCAGGTGGCGCATTGAAGACCCGGAGTTTCAAGTCAGACGCAGGATGGAACGTCAGGTGGCGCCATTGAAGACCCGGAGTTTCAAGTCAGACGCAGGATGGAACGTCAGGTGGCGCCATTGAAGACCCGGAGTTTCAAGTCAGACGCAGGATGGAACGTCAGGTGGCGCATTGAAGACCCGGAGTTTCAAATCGCAGGCTGGAATGCGTCAGGTGGCGCCATTGAAGACCCGGAGTTTCAAGTCAGACGCAGGATGGAACGTCAGGTGGCGCCATTGAAGACCCGGAGTTTCAAGTCAGACGCAGGATGGAACGTCAGGTGGCGCCATTGAAGACCCGGAGTTTCAAGTCAGACGCAGGATGGAACGTCAGGTGGCGCCATTGAAGACCCGGAGTTTCAAGTCAGACGCAGGATGGAACGTCAGGTGGCGCCATTGAAGACCCGGAGTTTCAAGTCAGACGCAGGATGGAACGTCAGGTGGCGCCATTGAAGACCCGGAGTTTCAAGTCAGACGCAGGATGGAACGTCAGGTGGCGCCATTGAAGACCCGGAGTTTCAAGTCAGACGCAGGATGGAACGTCAGGTGGCGCCATTGAAGACCCGGAGTTTCAAGTCAGACGCAGGATGGAACGTCAGGTGGCGCCATTGAAGACCCGGAGTTTCAAGTCAGACGCAGGATGGAACGTCAGGTGGCGCCATTGAAGACCCGGAGTTTCAAGTCAGACGCAGGATGGAACGTCAGGTGGCGCCATTGAAGACCCGGAGTTTCAAGTCAGACGCAGGATGGAACGTCAGGTGGCGCCATTGAAGACCCGGAGTTTCAAGTCAGACGCAGGATGGAACGTCAGGTGGCGCCATTGAAGACCCGGAGTTTCAAGTCAGACGCAGGATGGAACGTCAGGTGGCGCCATTGAAGACCCGGAGTTTCAAGTCAGACGCAGGATGGAACGTCAGGTGGCGCCATTGAAGACCCGGAGTTTCAAGTCAGAACGCAGGATGGAACGTCAGGTGGCGCCATTGAAGACCCGGAGTTTCAAGTCAGACGCAGGATGGAACGTCAGGTGGCGCCATTGAAGACCCGGAGTTTCAAGTCAGACGCAGGATGGAACGTCAGGTGGCGCCATTGAAGACCCGGAGTTTCAAGTCAGACGCAGGATGGAACGTCAGGTGGCGCCATTGAAGACCCGGAGTTTCAAGTCAGACGCAGGATGGAACGTCAGGTGCCGCCATTGAAGACCCGGAGTTTCAAGTCAGACGCAGGATGGAACGTCAGGTGCGCCATTGAAGACCCGGAGTTTCAAGTCAGACGCAGGATGGAACGTCAGGTGGCGCCATTGAAGACCCGGAGTTTCAAGTCAGACGCAGGATGGAACGTCAGGTGGCGCCATTGAAGACCCGGAGTTTCAAGTCAGACGCAGGATGGAACGTCAGGTGGCGCCATTGAAGACCCGGAGTTTCAAGTCAGACGCAGGATGGAACGTCAGGTGGCGCCATTGAAGACCCGGAGTTTCAAGTCAGACGCAGGATGGAACGTCAGGTGGCGCCATTGAAGACCCGGAGTTTCAAGTCAGACGCAGGATGGAACGTCAGGTGGCGCCATTGAAGACCCGGAGTTTCAAGTCAGACGCAGGATGGAACGTCAGGTGGCGCCATTGAAGACCCGGAGTTTCAAGTCAGACGCAGGATGGAACGTCAGGTGCCGCCATTGAAGACCCGGAGTTTCAAGTCAGACGCAGGATGGAACGTCAGGTGGCGCCATTGAAGACCCGGAGTTTCAAGTCAGACGCAGGATGGAACGTCAGGTGGCGCCATTGAAGACCCGGAGTTTCAAGTCAGACGCAGGATGGAACGTCAGGTGGCGCCATTGAAGACCCGGAGTTTCAAGTCAGACGCAGGATGGAACGTCAGGTGGCGCCATTGAAGACCCGGAGTTTCAAGTCAGACGCAGGATGGAACGTCAGGTGGCGCCATTGAAGACCCGGAGTTTCAAGTCAGACGCAGGACGGAACGTCAGGTGGCGCCATTGAAGACCGGAGTTTCAAGTCAGACGCAGGATGGAACGTCAGGTGCGCCATTGAAGACCCCGGAGTTTCAAGTCAGACGCAGGATGGAACGTCAGGTGGCGCCATTGAAGACCCGGAGTTTCAAGTCAGACGCAGGATGGAACGTCAGGTGGCGCCATTGAAGACCCGGAGTTTCAAGTCAGACGCAGGATGGAACGTCAGGTGGCGCCATTGAAGACCCGGAGTGTTCAAGTCAGACGCAGGATGGAACGTCAGGTGGCGCCATTGAAGACCCGGAGTTTCAAGTCAGACGCAGGATGGAACGTCAGGTGCCGCCATTGAAGACCCGGAGTTTCAAGTCAGACGCAGGATGGAACGTCAGGTGGCGCCATTGAAGACCCGGAGTTTCAAGTCAGACGCAGGATGGAACGTCAGGTGGCGCCATTGAAGACCCGGAGTTTCAAGTCAGACGCAGGATGGAACGTCAGGTGGCGCCATTGAAGACCCGGAGTTTCAAGTCATGACGCAGGATGGAACGTCAGGTGGCGCCATTGAAGACCCGGAGTTTCAAGTCAGACGCAGGATGGAACGTCAGGTGGCGCCATTGAAGACCCGGAGTTTCAAGTCAGACGCAGGATGGAACGTCAGGTGGCGCCATTGAAGACCCGGAGTTTCAAGTCAGACGCAGGATGGAACGTCAGGTGGCGCCATTGAAGACCCGGAGTTTCAAGTCAGACGCAGGATGGAACGTCAGGTGCCGCCATTGAAGACCCGGAGTTTCAAGTCAGACGCAGGATGGAACGTCAGGTGGCGCCATTGAAGACCCGGAGTTTCAAGTCAGACGCAGGATGGAACGTCAGGTGGCGCCATTGAAGACCCGGAGTTTCAAGTCAGACGCAGGATGGAACGTCAGGTGGCGCCATTGAAGACCGCGGAGTTTCAAGTCAGACGCAGGATGGAACGTCAGGTGGCGCCATTGAAGACCCGGAGTTTCAAGTCAGACGCAGGATGGAACGTCAGGTGGCGCCATTGAAGACCCGGAGTTTCAAGTCAGACGCAGGATGGAACGTCAGGTGGCGCCATTGAAGACCCGGAGTTTCAAGTCAGACGCAGGATGGAACGTCAGGTGGCGCCATTGAAGACCCGGAGTTTCAAGTCAGACGCAGGATGGAACGTCAGGTGGCGCCATTGAAGACCCGGAGTTTCAAGTCAGACGCAGGATGGAACGTCAGGTGGCGCCATTGAAGACCCGGAGTTTCAAGTCAGACGCAGGATGGAACGTCAGGTGGCGCCATTGAAGACCCGGAGTTTCAAGTCAGACGCAGGATGGAACGTCAGGTGGCGCCATTGAAGACCCGGAGTTTCAAGTCAGACGCAGGATGGAACGTCAGGTGGCGCCATTGAAGACCCGGAGTTTCAAGTCAGACGCAGGATGGAACGTCAGGTGGCGCCATTGAAGACCCGGAGTTTCAAGTCAGACGCAGGATGGAACGTCAGGTGGCGCCATTGAAGACCCGGAGTTTCAAGTCAGACGCAGGATGGAACGTCAGGTGGCGCCATTGAAGACCCGGAGTTTCAAGTCAGACGCAGGATGGAACGTCAGGTGGCGCCATTGAAGACCCGGAGTTTCAAGTCAGACGCAGGATGGAACGTCAGGTGGCGCCATTGAAGACCCGGAGTTTCAAGTCAGACGCAGGATGGAACGTCAGGTGGCGCCATTGAAGACCCGGAGTTTCAAGTCAGACGCAGGATGGAACGTCAGGTGGCGCCATTGAAGACCCGGAGTTTCAAGTCAGACGCAGGATGGAACGTCAGGTGGCGCCATTGAAGACCCGGAGTTTCAAGTCAGACGCAGGATGGAACGTCAGGTGGCGCCATTGAAGACCCGGAGTTTCAAGTCAGACGCAGGATGGAACGTCAGGTGGCGCCATTGAAGACCCGGAGTTTCAAGTCAGACGCAGGATGGAACGTCAGGTGGCGCCATTGAAGACCCGGAGTTTCAAGTCAGACGCAGGATGGAACGTCAGGTGGCGCCATTGAAGACCCGGAGTTTCAAGTCAGACGCAGGATGGAACGTCAGGTGGCGCCATTGAAGACCCGGAGTTTCAAGTCAGACGCAGGATGGAACGTCAGGTGGCGCCATTGAAGACCCGGAGTTTCAAGTCAGACGCAGGATGGAACGTCAGGTGGCGCCATTGAAGACCCGGAGTTTCAAGTCAGACGCAGGATGGAACGTCAGGTGGCGCCATTGAAGACCCGGAGTTTCAAGTCAGACGCAGGATGGAACGTCAGGTGGCGCCATTGAAGACCCGGAGTTTCAAGTCAGACGCAGGATGGAACGTCAGGTGGCGCCATTGAAGACCCGGAGTTTCAAGTCAGACGCAGGATGGAACGTCAGGTGGCGCCATTGAAGACCCGGAGTTTCAAGTCAGACGCAGGATGGAACGTCAGGTGGCGCCATTGAAGACCCGGAGTTTCAAGTCAGACGCAGGATGGAACGTCAGGTGGCGCCATTGAAGACCCGGAGTTTCAAGTCAGACGCAGGATGGAACGTCAGGTGGCGCCATTGAAGACCCGGAGTTTCAAGTCAGACGCAGGATGGAACGTCAGGTGGCGCCATTGAAGACCCGGAGTTTCAAGTCAGACGCAGGATGGAACGTCAGGTGGCGCCATTGAAGACCCGGAGTTTCAAGTCAGACGCAGGATGGAACGTCAGGTGGCGCCATTGAAGACCCGGAGTTTCAAGTCAGACGCAGGATGGAACGTCAGGTGGCGCCATTGAAGACCCGGAGTTTCAAGTCAGACGCAGGATGGAACGTCAGGTGGCGCCATTGAAGACCCGGAGTTTCAAGTCAGACGCAGGATGGAACGTCAGGTGGCGCCATTGAAGACCCGGAGTTTCAAGTCAGACGCAGGATGGAACGTCAGGTGGCGCCATTGAAGACCCGGAGTTTCAAGTCAGACGCAGGATGGAACGTCAGGTGGCGCCATTGAAGACCCGGAGTTTCAAGTCAGACGCAGGATGGAACGTCAGGTGGCGCCATTGAAGACCCGGAGTTTCAAGTCAGACGCAGGATGGAACGTCAGGTGGCGCCATTGAAGACCCGGAGTTTCAAGTCAGACGCAGGATGGAACGTCAGGTGGCGCCATTGAAGACCCGGAGTTTCAAGTCAGACGCAGGATGGAACGTCAGGTGGCGCCATTGAAGACCCGGAGTTTCAAGTCAGACGCAGGATGGAACGTCAGGTGGCGCCATTGAAGACCCGGAGTTTCAAGTCAGACGCAGGATGGAACGTCAGGTGGCGCCATTGAAGACCCGGAGTTTCAAGTCAGACGCAGGATGGAACGTCAGGTGGCGCCATTGAAGACCCGGAGTTTCAAGTCAGACGCAGGATGGAACGTCAGGTGGCGCCATTGAAGACCCGGAGTTTCAAGTCAGACGCAGGATGGAACGTCAGGTGGCGCCATTGAAGACCCGGAGTTTCAAGTCAGACGCAGGATGGAACGTCAGGTGGCGCCATTGAAGACCCGGAGTTTCAAGTCAGACGCAGGATGGAACGTCAGGTGGCGCCATTGAAGACCCGGAGTTTCAAGTCAGACGCAGGATGGAACGTCAGGTGGCGCCATTGAAGACCCGGAGTTTCAAGTCAGACGCAGGATGGAACGTCAGGTGGCGCCATTGAAGACCCGGAGTTTCAAGTCAGACGCAGGATGGAACGTCAGGTGGCGCCATTGAAGACCCGGAGTTTCAAGTCAGACGCAGGATGGAACGTCAGGTGGCGCCATTGAAGACCCGGAGTTTCAAGTCAGACGCAGGATGGAACGTCAGGTGGCGCCATTGAAGACCCGGAGTTTCAAGTCAGACGCAGGATGGAACGTCAGGTGGCGCCATTGAAGACCCGGAGTTTCAAGTCAGACGCAGGATGGAACGTCAGGTGGCGCCATTGAAGACCCGGAGTTTCAAGTCAGACGCAGGATGGAACGTCAGGTGGCGCCATTGAAGACCCGGAGTTTCAAGTCAGACGCAGGATGGAACGTCAGGTGGCGCCATTGAAGACCCGGAGTTTCAAGTCAGACGCAGGATGGAACGTCAGGTGGCGCCATTGAAGACCCGGAGTTTCAAGTCAGACGCAGGATGGAACGTCAGGTGGCGCCATTGAAGACCCGGAGTTTCAAGTCAGACGCAGGATGGAACGTCAGGTGGCGCCATTGAAGACCCGGAGTTTCAAGTCAGACGCAGGATGGAACGTCAGGTGGCGCCATTGAAGACCCGGAGTTTCAAGTCAGACGCAGGATGGAACGTCAGGTGGCGCCATTGAAGACCCGGAGTTTCAAGTCAGACGCAGGATGGAACGTCAGGTGGCGCCATTGAAGACCCGGAGTTTCAAGTCAGACGCAGGATGGAACGTCAGGTGGCGCCATTGAAGACCCGGAGTTTCAAGTCAGACGCAGGATGGAACGTCAGGTGGCGCCATTGAAGACCCGGAGTTTCAAGTCAGACGCAGGATGGAACGTCAGGTGGCGCCATTGAAGACCCGGAGTTTCAAGTCAGACGCAGGATGGAACGTCAGGTGGCGCCATTGAAGACCCGGAGTTTCAAGTCAGACGCAGGATGGAACGTCAGGTGGCGCCATTGAAGACCCGGAGTTTCAAGTCAGACGCAGGATGGAACGTCAGGTGGCGCCATTGAAGACCCGGAGTTTCAAGTCAGACGCAGGATGGAACGTCAGGTGGCGCCATTGAAGACCCGGAGTTTCAAGTCAGACGCAGGATGGAACGTCAGGTGGCGCCATTGAAGACCCGGAGTTTCAAGTCAGACGCAGGATGGAACGTCAGGTGGCGCCATTGAAGACCCGGAGTTTCAAGTCAGACGCAGGATGGAACGTCAGGTGGCGCCATTGAAGACCCGGAGTTTCAAGTCAGACGCAGGATGGAACGTCAGGTGGCGCCATTGAAGACCCGGAGTTTCAAGTCAGACGCAGGATGGAACGTCAGGTGGCGCCATTGAAGACCCGGAGTTTCAAGTCAGACGCAGGATGGAACGTCAGGTGGCGCCATTGAAGACCCGGAGTTTCAAGTCAGACGCAGGATGGAACGTCAGGTGGCGCCATTGAAGACCCGGAGTTTCAAGTCAGACGCAGGATGGAACGTCAGGTGGCGCCATTGAAGACCCGGAGTTTCAAGTCAGACGCAGGATGGAACGTCAGGTGGCGCCATTGAAGACCCGGAGTTTCAAGTCAGACGCAGGATGGAACGTCAGGTGGCGCCATTGAAGACCCGGAGTTTCAAGTCAGACGCAGGATGGAACGTCAGGTGGCGCCATTGAAGACCCGGAGTTTCAAGTCAGACGCAGGATGGAACGTCAGGTGGCGCCATTGAAGACCCGGAGTTTCAAGTCAGACGCAGGATGGAACGTCAGGTGGCGCCATTGAAGACCCGGAGTTTCAAGTCAGACGCAGGATGGAACGTCAGGTGGCGCCATTGAAGACCCGGAGTTTCAAGTCAGACGCAGGATGGAACGTCAGGTGGCGCCATTGAAGACCCGGAGTTTCAAGTCAGACGCAGGATGGAACGTCAGGTGGCGCCATTGAAGACCCGGAGTTTCAAGTCAGACGCAGGATGGAACGTCAGGTGGCGCCATTGAAGACCCGGAGTTTCAAGTCAGACGCAGGATGGAACGTCAGGTGGCGCCATTGAAGACCCGGAGTTTCAAGTCAGACGCAGGATGGAACGTCAGGTGGCGCCATTGAAGACCCGGAGTTTCAAGTCAGACGCAGGATGGAACGTCAGGTGGCGCCATTGAAGACCCGGAGTTTCAAGTCAGACGCAGGATGGAACGTCAGGTGGCGCCATTGAAGACCCGGAGTTTCAAGTCAGACGCAGGATGGAACGTCAGGTGGCGCCATTGAAGACCCGGAGTTTCAAGTCAGACGCAGGATGGAACGTCAGGTGGCGCCATTGAAGACCCGGAGTTTCAAGTCAGACGCAGGATGGAACGTCAGGTGGCGCCATTGAAGACCCGGAGTTTCAAGTCAGACGCAGGATGGAACGTCAGGTGGCGCCATTGAAGACCCGGAGTTTCAAGTCAGACGCAGGATGGAACGTCAGGTGGCGCCATTGAAGACCCGGAGTTTCAAGTCAGACGCAGGATGGAACGTCAGGTGGCGCCATTGAAGACCCGGAGTTTCAAGTCAGACGCAGGATGGAACGTCAGGTGGCGCCATTGAAGACCCGGAGTTTCAAGTCAGACGCAGGATGGAACGTCAGGTGGCGCCATTGAAGACCCGGAGTTTCAAGTCAGACGCAGGATGGAACGTCAGGTGGCGCCATTGAAGACCCGGAGTTTCAAGTCAGACGCAGGATGGAACGTCAGGTGGCGCCATTGAAGACCCGGAGTTTCAAGTCAGACGCAGGATGGAACGTCAGGTGGCGCCATTGAAGACCCGGAGTTTCAAGTCAGACGCAGGATGGAACGTCAGGTGGCGCCATTGAAGACCCGGAGTTTCAAGTCAGACGCAGGATGGAACGTCAGGTGGCGCCATTGAAGACCCGGAGTTTCAAGTCAGACGCAGGATGGAACGTCAGGTGGCGCCATTGAAGACCCGGAGTTTCAAGTCAGACGCAGGATGGAACGTCAGGTGGCGCCATTGAAGACCCGGAGTTTCAAGTCAGACGCAGGATGGAACGTCAGGTGGCGCCATTGAAGACCCGGAGTTTCAAGTCAGACGCAGGATGGAACGTCAGGTGATCTCCGGGTCTTCAATGGCGCCACCTGACGTTCCATCCTGCGTCTGACCTTGGTAGGCGACGAACGCGCAAAAAGAGACACAACTGCGAAAGCAACCCCACGGGTGCCATAGCATTCGAACCATCACGAACACAGAGGTTGTCACCACCGGAGCACGTGACAGACATTTGACGTACGTCTCAAAAATACCTTAGAAATTGTGCCCATTTTCAATTTGCGACAAAGGCGTTGCCACGCGGGTGTCCCTGACCCGTATCGTTCCTATACGAAGTTTCTGAGCTCGGATTGACCACTGCTTGAGAGTACAGGACGATACCACAAGGTAGAGACGACCCCCGCTCTTCTCCATGATGACCAGTTCCGAGACTATCGCGTTCCCAACCCGTCATTCACGCCTCCCCTCCGATGGACTAATTCCAAACAAGCCCCCCCCAGATGACTCCCGCGAGGCTTCTATGTCTCCCAAAATTCGATCTCATGGGGGATTGTGTCCCCTCCAGAGCAGGAATTGCAGCACGTCGGGGAAAGTCTATACTGATGGCAACGCCTGGTCGCAAATTGAAAATGGGCACAATTCTTCATTTGGACGAGTGTGATGCATACCCGATACCGAGGATGAAGGTGATGATGGCGTATCCCGCGTTGCTGCGGACCCACGTGTCCAAGCATTTGTTCGTCAGCTGAAAGTCGCCCTTCTCGTCGTAGTTGTACTTACGGAGGTAGTTGTGAATGTTGAGATAGATCGTCTGGAGGACCACGACATCCGGAACCATCTCCATCAGCCCGTCGTTCGCACTGGTCGCCAAACACCGGTACGGTGTGAGCTTCAAGTCCAACCCGTCCTGCAGCAGCAGCTCGTTCATGATGTTGATGATCTGCAGCACGAGTTGATCCTGCCGGATATCATCTCCAGCTTTGAACATCACTCGTTCAAGCTCGCCATCGGTTTTCACGCATGTTAAAGCTGTGAAGGGATGGAGATGCAGGCGGAGACAAATTCGTTAAAAAGGTGTTTAGCCTACGGGCCCAGTGGCCCCGTTCGTGAGACGAGGCGAAGAATAAAAGCAACTGTGCCCCCCGTGTAAGCGGAGTGCGGAGATGGCAACTGCACAACTATGTACTGCTTGCAGACGACGCGACGCACAACGCATGTCCGCCATCCGTGAGGCATTCCCCGCCACACCTAAAGAGTCTCCCTCCGGACTTTGCGGCGAAGCCACGGCCTACAATCCGCCACGTGGCCAGACGTGTGCAGACGCTCTGACGATCCGCTTGCGGCTCGTTAGATCTTGCTGGTGTTGTTCGTGGATGGAAGTATCGACAAGGAAAAGTGTTTGCCCTCGGCCATGCGGCCCTGAGCAACTTCATGGCGCCGTCCGGGCTCGAGCCGCATCCCATCCTTTGGGTGCCGAACTCGGACGGCTACAAAAGCCTCGTTTTACGCGACGCCGACCCGCACGGCGCGCGGATCGTGAAGCTGCACTTCGTCCCGGACACCCCGCAGCTGCTGTCGATGGACCTGAATGGCTGCGTGAAGGTGTGGGACGTCCGGACCCTGTCTGTGGTGCAGACCCTCCCGTGCTCGGCCGACCTGACCGACCACCGGCTGGCCCCCGCGAGCCTCGAGCGGTCGTCGTCGACGACGAACGCCGCATTGTGCTCACCTCTGGCGGGCACCGCCCGCCCGTTCGTGAGACGAGGCGATGAATAAAAGCACCTTCTTTTTTGTCCATCAAGAGCTGCAACTCAACTATTCTCCTTCGCCGTTGCGGCGAAACGCGGCGCGCAGGCCTCCTTCGGACACTAAAACATGGCATACCCATCGGCCGCTTCGCGCTGCTGAAGATGTGCGCGTCTGGGCGCATGCCGACGAGTCCAATGTCGGGGAAGAGCGGCGTGCTGACCTGAGAATTGTGTGCGTGATCCAAAGGTGCTTCGATGTTTCCCTCGGGGAAACTCGCAAGGTAACCCGGTTGGTGGGATCGTTACACAACAAGGCTTTGCCGGTGGGAACTGTGTGCGTGTTCCAAAGGTGCTTCGATGTTTCCATCGAAGCACTGGATAGCGCTGTATACCGGATAGCGTTGATACCAGATAGCGTG
This sequence comes from Diplonema papillatum, assembly GCA_030068145.1. Lineage (NCBI taxonomy): Eukaryota > Euglenozoa > Diplonemea > Diplonemida > Diplonemidae > Diplonema > Diplonema papillatum. Next base: position 61,337 of record JAPJBO010000980.1, read on the forward strand.
CACATGGAACTGCGTTGTCTCCTTTGGGAAGGACGTGGCTGGTGAGAATGCACACCCCGGGCAGCTCGCTGATGGAGTCTTCGAGCTTGTCATCCGGGTCGTCGTAGCTCTTCGAGTACGTCGCCCCGAGGTTGACGACGGAGGCGCGCGCCGCAGCGAACTGCTTGCCCAGCCCGGTCATAAGCCCGCCTGCCTTCGCGGAGTCCTTCGCACCCGCCTCGTGGGGCGCATACCCGTGGAAGCACTGCGCGATGCCGCAAGCCCCGTCTCGTATGGCGTCCTGCACCCGCGCCTTGCGGTCCGAATTTTTGCCCAGCGTCGACTCGTGCAGCTTCGTGAAGCAGCCCATGAGCTCAAGCTGCTTGTCTATTTGCGCAGCGAAGCTCGGCTTCTGCGCGCGGAGGGCCTCGATGTAGTGGTCGTTGACCCTGCTGAACAGCGCGCTCGACTCCGGCGAGCCGTGCAGTTCGACCTTCGAGTACCAAAAGAAGTGGCTGCAGAGCTCCCAGTTCTCGTGCGCCCGCTCGGTGAGGAGTTCGAAGAGGGAAGACTGCAGTGCATCGTCTTCGTACCGCAGGGCTTGCACCAGCTGCAGGAGGATGGTCATCAGCGTCTCGGTGGTTTCCTCCCGCAGCCGTTTGACTGCGTGCTGGCGCACCGGGTTGACGCCCTTGAACGGCGCAGACAGCAGCTCGAGGCAGTTCTCCAGCGTGAGCCCGGACCACCCGGGGACCATCTTCACCGCCTCCTTCAGCTCCTGCGCGTCGGCCCAATCCACGCAGCGCATGAACCGCGTGAACCCGATCTTTTTCTTCCACAAAAAGTACCGGAACTGCCACAGGAGGTGGCACTCCTCGGTGGACGGCGCCTTGAGCGGCGACCCGCGCAGGGTTGCCTGGATTTTGGTGTACTGCCCCGTGTTCGGTTTGATGTCGGGATCGACGACGAGGTGGTGGTACTTCATGATTTTGACGGCCTTCACCTCGCACGGGTTGTCGATCTCGTCCATTTCGGGGTCGCGGATGGAGACCAGCCCGGTTTGCGGGATCGCTGGGTACGACGCGGGGATGGGGCCGGCGAGCGACTGGTGGAACACGGGTACCGGCAGCCGAGGGAACGAGACGACGAGGATCGGGTGGCGGGGCGCCGAATCGTACGGCTGGCTCTGCCGGGCGCGGGCGAGGAGGGCCTGCGGGCCGGGGTTGCGCTCGTTGACCTCGTGCTGCAGCTTGGTGACCTGCCGGAAGGTCAGCGTGTCGAGCCACGCGATCTTATTGATCTGGTGCAGCTTATACCGCTGCAGCAACTTGTCCGTCCTCGACTCGAACGTCCGCTTCGTCACCTTCCCCAGCGTCGTGCTCGGGTCAGACCCGTCAGCCGGCACGCCTTCGTGCAGTTGCAGCCTGCGCTGGCCTCGTTTCAACTGCCCCGTCGTCGAAAACACGTAACACGTCGTCCCACCGACTGGGTCTTTACTCGTCGAGGACCACACGGTGAAGCACAGCAGCGTGTCCAGCGGCATATCCGAGACCGCGATCGGCATAACGATCCAGTCCGTCCAAGTGACGCCCGAAGTGTTCTTCGGCCGCGACTTGCACCGGGTGCTGTACGACGACGCGCAGAGGGGTTGCCCGCCGTCGTACAGCGTGACGACCACGTACAGGTCTGCGCTGTCGATAGCTTCGCTGCCGGACGACAACTCGCCCTCGAGCTCGTCTATCTTGACCTTGAACAGCAGGTCGACGTCCTTGTGGTAGCAGTACGTCAGCGGCTCCGGCGAGTTCGCCGCTTCCTGGCCCACCAACGAAGAGCTGATCAACCCGTCGGCCATCATCTTCCCCACCCCAAACGGCTGCCCTCGGGCAACCAGCTACCGCCTTGCTCTTCCCAATATGCCTCTTTTTTTCTGTAGCTGTGTCACTGTGCCTGTGTGGTATCATGCAACGATTTGCAAAGCCAGTCCTCGAAAAAGGGAAGGCGAGTTCTCAGGAAAGTACTAGATTCACAGTCGTCGTCTTTATTTGAACGAGGCATAGCCGAGACGGCGATCGGCATAACCATCCAGTCCGCCCAAGTGACGCCCGAAATGTTCTTCGGCCGCGACTTGCACCGGGTGCTGTACGACGACGCGCAGAGGGGTTGCCCGCCATCGTACAGCCCCAAACGGCTGCCCTCGGGCAACCAGCTACCACCTTGCTCTTCCCAATATGCCTCCTTTTTTTTCTGTAGCTGTGTCACTGTGCCTGTGTGGTATCATGTAACGATTTGCAAAGCCAGTCCTCGAAAAAGGGACGGCCAGTTCTCGGGAAAGTTAGATTCACAGTCGTCGTCTTTATTTGAACGAGGCGTAGCCGAGACGGCGATCGGCATAACGATCCAGTCCGCCCAAGTGACGCCCGAAGTGTTCTTCGGCCGCGACTTGCACCGGGTGCTGTACGACGACGCGCAGAGGGGTTGTCCGCCACCGTACAGCGTGATCACCACGTACAGGTCTGCGCTGTCGATAGCTCCGACGACAACTTACCCTCGAGCTCGTCTATCTGGCGCCAGTTCCTCCGATCTCTCAACGTTGAATTTCAGCGTGGAGCAGTGACGCGATGTCGGTTAGCGTGGTCTTCACATCCTTTTTACGCTGAATTATGCGAAGGCCGGTTGAAGAGTTGTGGCTGAGTAATGACCTGTTTCCGTGTAAGCCCGTTGGGCTATCGCGTTCGTTGTGTCGTTAGACTGGGACAAGGGAAGCAAAACAACAAGCTCGGGAGGAAGCATGAGAGAGAGAGGGAGACAACGAGTTAGAGTGAAGGACCATAAAACAAAGGGGATGGGAAGGAACTGGCGTGGAGCGCCTGAGAATCAAACGAAACCTGCGTGGTGTGGACCACTGTGGTCATGAAATATTGTGGCCGGTGCAATCCCGGCACAAACTCCAAAAAGATCAAGGGGAGTCCGACTTTTCATTTTGGGCCATTTCGGGCCATGGCGGGTGACTGCTGCATTCAAGCTAACCCGACACCGGCCCCAGGTCCTGTCGAGTCAAAACTAGGATTCTATATAACTAGATTACGACAAAGTGGATTTATAATCCACTTTGTCGCGACAAAGTGGATTATTTAGTGGATTATAATCCAGTAATAATCCTTCACAAATGAATTAAATGGGGAATTCTTTTGAGAGGGCCCCCCCAACACAATTCGCAAATTGTGTTGGGGGGACCCTCTCAAAAGAGTTCCCCATTTATTTGAGAGGCCTTTCGTCTTCACAATTCACGCTGTCGCGGACGGGTCACGGGTACCTGGGGGCCCAGAAGTGGACAAAGGGGACAAGACCACAGAGATATATGCAAGGTTGAATCCACATTTTCCTTCGTGAAAGGAGCCGTAGTAAGAAGGCTGCCTTCGATTCTTAGTCCAGCACATTTGAACAAGAGATTGTGAATGCGCCTAACTACTTCAAAGTACCACCAGCTAAATCAAACGAGGAACAAAGATGCGGGAGCGACAGAGCTAACCCGTATTGGCTTCACTGGCACCGAACTGGAGAGACTCGCGTTTGCCATCGGGGAGATTCTGACAGTTGTATCGCGTGAGCCTGGAGAGTGGGTACTGGCATTCGTTCGCACTTTCCTTTCATCATCCAAATTACAGGGGGAGGCAGTTTCGGGTTTGCCACCCTTTGCTTCCAGCACTTGTCTGCACTTCGATTCCAGTATTCCAATTCCGCTGATCAGAGGCGATGAAGAGTGATGCCAAGTGCATGTTCAGTTACGGAAGAAACTTGCAAAGTGAACGAGATGGCAGTGTTGGTTACCGTGTTGACGACAACAAGGGTTCGGTACTCGCATATATCGCCCCCCCCATGGTCTCAATGACCCCCTCGGAAGGCCCCTGAGGTACCCCTGTGACTCCCCACAAACGCCCCATACAGGGCGACAATGTGGATTAGGCGACAAAGTGGACTGGCGACAAAGTGGATAATAATCCACTTTGTCGTAATCCAGTTATATAGAATCCACTTTGTCGTAATCCAGTTATATAGAATCCACTTTGTCGTTTTCCCCAAAACTAAGAAGTAAGTATGGCGGACCCACCACTGCCGGGCCTCCCCCAGGGAAATTGTAGCAATGCAGTTAACGCTTGAGTGTCGGGTGCAGCTGAGCAACGGAAACACCAGCACCTGGCAGAGGCCGTATAGAAGGGGGCGGCACGGGGACGAACAACATCATCCCATATAGCTTAACATGCAACACGCTGTTTTGGTTTCAACTCGCATCACACGGGATACGAACCCGACACATCCCCGGAAAAAATCCCAGGTGGGACCACCACCCGGAGGCTTCGTTTTATTGAGCGAAAGATTCGCGATTGATTGCTTTCCTTGTTTTTCACTATTCTGGTCGCGGTTTTCAGGGGGGTTATGCGGCCCTTAGGGTCCTATTGCGAGGGTCGGAAAATACCCCTGTTGGTATGTTTCTTTAAGGCTTGTACCGGTTGCGGGATCCGGGGGGGTGGGGGGTCTCTCCCCCCCCCCGGGTACTGGCGCCGAACTTGGCAGCGTCTCTCGAACTTCGCGTCACCCGAACTTAGCTTCGCCCGAACTTAGCTTCGCCCGAACTTTACTGTTTCCCGAACTTTAACTGCTGCCTCCAGTCTCGCCTCGCGCGCGCACTCAGTTGCTCAAGTGCACAAATGGTGTCAGCCGAAGCTGGAAAAATTAGTATGGCGCTTTCTTTTGTTTGTGTGTGTGCGCACAAGCGGAACTCACCGGCTTTGGAAAGTTTCATGTAATACGCTGCCAACTACTATTTTTTAGTACCATCAATGCATTGTTGACACAAGAAATGCAGCCAGGGGGGAGGCAGGCTGATAGGGTCTGCCCTACATGAACCGCATAATTAATCAAGGTAGGACTGCTGCCCTACTTGGCTGCACTGGACCGGCCGGCCGGTCATTTTTGATCCAAATATGACAGGTCAGCCGGTCTTTTTGACCCAAATATGACTGGTCAGGTATGCCGGTCAGTTTTCCGCGACGGAGTTTTTTAGAGTTGTAGTTCGCTTGAGAAATATTTAGTCATAAATGACCAGGTCAACGACAGAGCAGAGTAGACGGGGTTGTGGCAATAGCTTCGACTCAAGCTTTGCAGAGTAGACGGGGTTGTGGCACTGTTCTCACTTCGACTCAAGTTTTGCAGGTTGTGGCACTGTCCTAACTTCTACGCAAGCTTTGCGTGCTGCGGTTGACCGTCGCTCTTGCCCCGGAACGAACTTCTTTTTCTTTCGTTGAATGGGAAGGGGGGGAGGTATTGTCCTGTACCGTAGGGTGCGAGGAAGGAAGGAGGGAGGGGAGAGGGAAGAAGGAAACAAGGAAACAAGGGAGGGATGGAACGTTCTTCATGCCGTATTTGGAATAATCCTGAACCCCAAAATCAGGCTAAAATGTTCAGGTTTTTATGTGGCGACCTCACGGACTTCGTCGACCAGGAACGCGTACTCGATCTGCGGCCCTCAGTCTCCAGTGTCGTCCGGATACCGAGCGCCACAAAGGGAACAGTCCCTCGCGAACTTATCACCTGCAGGACTACACCCCCCCCGAACACAAATGCGCAGGTGCTTCCTGTTCAGGGTTTTCCCTCTTCGGTTTATTTTCAAGGTCGGGATTGTTCCAAATACGGTATGTTCGCTTAGCATTGTTGTTTCGAGTACACGGACTCCCACACGGATTGGCATGCACTTTTTTTTCTCTTCTCGGTGCGCAGGCTACTTATTGACGTCGTCGCCTGCCATTGCGTCGTCAAGATCGAGCGTCAGCAGGGCTGGGTTCCGAATGCCGACGAGGCGAGGACGCGCGCGAGAGGAGCAGAATGGCATTCCGCAGCGCAGCAGGACCAGTGTTCTTCGGCGTGCACAGGTGTTGAGTGGTCTTGAACACATCGCGGCGTCTGGATTAAAATTAGCCAACGTCGAAGTGGCGTGGGATGCGGGAAGCAAAGACAGGAAGGCCAGCCCACTTTTCGGGGTGGGTTCTAACTTCACTTCGAAGTTTTTTTCATCCAGCAGCCGCTGTCGAGCACATTTCCTTCAAAACTGCTGGCGCTTCTGCACGAATCGCTCCACGGGATGAAGGAGGAGGAAGTCCTACTGGCCGCACAACGCATCCTCTACTATGGATTCAGTTTGGCTCCATGGCATGTCCTAGGCCCAGTACATTTTAGGCTTGTAATCCGATTTTTCTTTCAGACAGTTTTCGCTCGGCTTCCCGGTGCTACATTCGAAGCAGAGAACTTTCGGTGAGCCCGCCCACTTGTAAAAGTAGTTCCCGCAGCCTGGATTCTGACACAGGCACTTCGCTAAGTTTTTTTTTTTTTCGAGACATTGCAATGTGTTCCAAAAATGTAAGCCTGAGCATTGAGCGAACTAACACCAAACTGAAGATTCATGTCACTGTCACAGTTTACATGTCCGTGCTTCACATGGAGATCCCTAACTCAAGACATACCAGGTGAAAAGGAAGAAGAACAACCTGAAGAGAGGCCTGGAACTCGGCCTGCTCAAAAAAAAAAAAAAAAAAAAAAAAAAAAAAAAAACACAAATGTACACAAAAAAGGAAAGAGAAAAGTGGATGCGTCAACGCAACAGTCTTTGAAAGGAAAGCGAAAGAGAGAAGGCATAATTTTGGATGGGAAAGGCGAGGTGAATCGTGGGGCTTGGCGCTTGCACTGAACACAAGCCCGTAGAGACGGTCAACCACAGAGCAGAGTTGACGGGTGTGGCACTGTCCTAACTTCGAATCAAGCTTTGCGGAGTAGACGGAGTAACTTCGAAACAAGCTTTGCAGAGTAGTCGGGGTGGCACTGTCCTAACGTCAACTCAAGCTTTGCATGCTGCGGTTGACCGTATGATTTTGCCCCGGAGCGACTTCTTTTTCTTTCCTTGAATGGGAAACGGGGAGTATTGCCCTTGTACTGTAGGAACGAGGAAGGAAGGAGGGAAGAGGAAGGAAAAGATAAAGACCGCCCTTACTGAGGACGGGGAGGGAAGGAAGGAAACAAGGAAAGAAGGTGATTGAACGTTCTCGATGCCGCCCGGATTGGCATGCACTTTCTTCGCGTTGCGCAGGCTTCTTAATGACGTTGTCGCCTGCCGACGAGCGGAGACGCGCCCGAGAGGTGTAGATAGCATTCCGCAGCGTAACAGGACCAGTGTCCTTCGGTGTGCACAGGCGTTGAACATATCGCGGCGTCTGGATTAAAGGTAGCCAACGTTGAAGTGTGCGGGTGCGGACGCGGGAAGCAAAGAAAAGAAGCCCACTTTCCGGTGTGGGAGTCTATTTCCCTTCTACGCTTCAGCTGGCAGCCGCTGTCGAGCATTTCCCTCAAACTGCTGGCGGCTCTGCAACGATCGCCCCACAGGATGGAAAAGGAAGAAGACAGACCCTGCGGGCCACACAAGATTGTGTTCCGTCGACGATGAGACGGCGTACGGTCGGATCCTTCTTTGGCACGTCGAACAGCGAGACGACGCCTCGAGCCGTCTCGCACCGCCTCTTCAAAACTGCAACCCCCTGTGACACACACTTGTCGACATAAGCGGTCGGCATCCGTGTCTTTGGCCCGGGGACGGGTGGAGCGGCCAAGACCGCCTGCTTGAACGCCGTCGTCTCTTGCAGCATATCAACAAACCCTGGATCCCTGCCTAGCTCAACCGCCATGAGGGCGACCTCAAACAAAGAGATGAGGCCCGACGGAAAGTCATCTAGCTGAGCACCCGGCATCCTGAGCACGGTTTCGGTACCGTGCGTCATGGACGTGAGAAAGGGTAGAAGCTGTGTGTAAATAAACCGCCAGAACTCGTCTGCGTCATACAACAACAAGCCCCCGCCGAAAAGCACACGTCGAAAATCCGGCTCGCGCCCAAAGGTCACTGCAACGGGGCGAGTTGTGAAGACTTGCGTTCTACGTCCGCCGGTGCCGTACGCATCATGTACCGTCGAGTCGTCCTGGGATCGGCGTGCCTCAGGAGATCGACAAGCTCGGACCTTGAGGCGCCGGCTCGCTCGAGTTCCTGTGTCGCGCCGCGCCGAAAACTGTGCATGACCGCCCCTTCTGGGAGAGCTGCTCGAATCCTCTGAAGGGACAGGTCGTACTCGGTTTTCGTCCGAGCGAAAAGAGGCCCAGGCGGGGCGCCGCGCGCCAACCGCACGAGTTTGGCGGTCAACTCCCCCGGGGGGAGGTACTCCGGCGCGTTGTACGTCTTCGCCTGCTTTTCCTTGAGAAAAAGCTGGACGCCTACGCTCCGTGGTTCGCCGCCCCGGTTGGAGATCTCCTCGATGTCCTCCGTGGTCACCACACGGAGGTCCGGAACGCGTGCGCGCGTCAACCAGACTGCCGCTACCATAGCCGCCTCCCGAACGAAACCCTGCAGCTCCAACAAGTCCACAACTGCCTTTGACTGTTCCGTGGTCAGCGGCATTTTTTTGTAAAACTTGGATCTCGGAGTTATTTAAACAAAAAAAAAAAAAAAAAAAAAAATATCTCTTAGTAAAAAAAATAAAAAGAGTAAGTATTTTTCACAAAAAACGGATCTTCCACAGAGTATTTTTCATAGGGCAGATTCGTCTCTATCATATTTGCTCCAAGTGTCATGAAACATTTTTCTGTAGTCTACTACAGGTTGAGCAGGTTCTTCGTTAACTTCAACACCTGCGGGGCCGCTGTTAACCTTCCTACCTGGCATTGTTTCAAACTATATCAAATCAATAGATCTTTATTCAATCTTGGGGGCGAAGGAGGGAGTGCAAACAAGAGATGTAAGGCAGTGCGGTTCCTTTTTCTTTTTGGCCTGTTCGTTGTTTGCATCAACCAGCCTTTCCAACCTCGTAAAAGAGTGGAGAAAACAAGAATACATCGCCCTTCTCGTGGACAGGATAGGATTCCACTTGACGCGCCTTCGGCGCTCAAGCTAGCTTGCTAGTATGTGTGTGTGTGTGTGTGTGTGTGTGTGTGTGTGTGTGTGTGTGTGTGTGTGTGTGTGTGTGTGTGTGTGTGTGTGTGTGTGTGTGTGTGTGTGTGTGTGTGTGTGTGTGTGTGTGTGTGTGTGTGTGTGTGTGTGTGTGTGTGTGTGTGTGTGTGTGTGTGTGTGTGTGTGTGTGTGTGTGTGTGTACGGACCCGTTTTAACGTGGTGCCTCCCTTCACGAAAGTACGACCACGCTCAGATTAAGCTAGGTGACGGCCGATGCACCCCCGGGCTGGGAGTGGGGGCCTCCATTCGCTCTCCTGTTTGCGTGATGCTTTGTGCAGCAGCCGGCTAATGCTTCGTTTTCAGCCACACAATCGCCGCAACGTCCTAGTCTGTGAGCTGTGCAGAAGTGCATCCGGGGCCTTAGACCATCCGATCCGTGATGATGCTGCTTGAGGCGACAGCAGGTCTCCGCCGGTAGACGCTTTTTTACGCACTCACTGCATCGCGGCTTTTTGTGGAGCGAGCAAACCACTCCAGGGCGGGAAGTGTTAGCAGCGCCTTCTGGGGCCTCGCACGGGGGGGCACCTTTGCGCGGGTCAGTGCTTGAACCCCTTTCGGCCTCTTCCGTTCTGCCTTTCCAGTCGGGTTTTCCCTGTGTCCATCCTGCCGGGTAAGCCTCCTCTGGCAAGAAGGTTGCGGCCCACTTCAGGTGTGGCGGGTAAGGGCTGCTCTCATGTTCGTCCGCGATTCCCGCCTGCGCGTGTTCGCGTATCCTCACGATGATGCCTTCTGTCGCCTCTGACAGCTGCGCTCGTCGGGAGACGCCCCGTACAACCGTCCCTCCCAGGGATGTCAGCACGGTGGAGGAGTACTCATGGCCATAGAACCACGGCTGCCCCGTCACCTTCTTGTGCGCCTTCCCCATCTCAACGAGGCTAAGCGCTTTGCCCAAGGCGGACCGGCGAAAGTCGGTTAGCATCTTCTCTTGCCTTCGAGGAGTCGGCCGCTGGCGCTGCACCAAGTCCATGGCGGCGTTACTCAGGGCATCAGCGTCCGTGTTCCTCTCGCGCTTGACGTGCTCGATGCGCACTGTCATCCGTCGCTGCAGGGAAGAAACCATTCTGGCAGCGCGTGTCTGGTATGGCTTGAGCTCCTCGGAACATGCCAGGCATCGCAAAAGCTGCCCCACTACCAGTGCCGAGTCCCCCCGCACCGTACACTGCGTGCCGTCCGCATCGTTCGCTTCGTTCAGCAGATGCAGGCCCGCTAGCACCGCTTCATACTCTGCCACGTTATTGCTGCGCACGGTGGGCAGCGGCAGGATTACCTCCGACACCTTGACGCCGTCTCGGTACATCACCGCCCCTGCGCCAGCAACGGCGAAGGCGGTTCCGTTCGCTCTCGCCCCACCATCGAAGCACACAAGCAACCTGCTGTCGCCCATTTCCCCATCCGCTAGCGTTAAGCGACCGTAGCATTAAGCGACGGGGCTCCGCCCCCATGGAGTACGATACGGTATTGTCTCACTGACTCGGGGGGGGGCGACCGACCTATCCTCCGATCTCTCAACGTTGCAATTCAGCGTGGAGCAGTGACGCGATGTCTCTTCACATCCTTTTTACGCTGAATTGTGCGAAGGCCGGTTGAAGAGTTGTGGCTGAGCGATGACCTGTTTCCGTGTAAGCACGTTGGGCTTTCGCTTTCGTTGTGTCGTTAGACTGAAACAAAGGACAGTGAAACCGCAAAACGACAAACTCGCGTCGCAGGTGGCACAAAACGTAGGAGCCCGTGCGGCAGGGAGTGGAGACGAGGTGATGCAAGACGAAGGGGAAGCGCGAAGCCCCCAGCCCGGACGGACCAACAAGACGCAGGACCAGGCGACCAAAAGAAGGAGGGGGACGCGACCCAGAGACCCGGGCTAAGTAGCTTGGAACTAGTGTGATGGACCTTTCTTCGGAGGGGCTCACGCACTCAAAGATCGACTTATACGCAAAACGACAAACTCGGGAGGAAGCATGAGACAGAGAGGGAGACACGAGTTAGAGTGAAGGACCATGAAACAAAGAGGGTGGGAAGGAACTGGCGTGGAACGCCTGAGAATCAAACGAAACCTGCGTGGTGTGGACCACTGTGGTCCATGAAATGTTATGGCCGGTGCAATCCCGGCACAAACTCCAAAAAAGATCAAGGGGAGTCCGACTTCTCATTTTGAACCACCCCCCTTCGGGCCGCGGCGGGTGACTGCTGCATTCAAGCTATCCCGACACCACCCCCAGGTCCTGTCAAGTCAAAATGTCAAAATCAGCACCAAGTAAGAACGGCGGAGCCCGTGCGCACCCACCATTGTCGGGCCTCTCCCCCCGGGTACGAACCCGGCACAAGCCCAAAAAAAACTCACAGGTGGAACACACCACTGGAGGCTTCGTTTTAAACCAATTCACCTTGCCCGCTCGAACGTTGTCGAGCCCTGTAGTTTGGGTTAGACTGCAAAGAATCTGTGGCGATAATCTGCATCGCCGCGGAATCGAGTACAGGTCGCTTTCAGGAGGGGGGTAGGTGAATTGGCGCGCGCGTTTTATTGAGCGAATGAGCAAAAGTTCGTGAGATTCGTTGCTTTATTCTTCACTATCCTGGCCACGGTGCAGGGGTTTATGCAGCCTTCAGGGTCCCATGGCGAGGGTCAAAAAACACCGCTGTTGGTATGTTTTTTTAAGGCTTGCCTGCTGATCAACACAGTTACCGGGTACGGTCCCTTGCCAATACTGTTGGAGCTCCGATGCTCCAGTCAGCTGGCTCACAAGCACCTTCCTGTCGTTTGACCCCCCCACACCGGACTCTTGCAGTACCCCACTGAGGGAAGTTGTGTAAGTAGGTCAGAGGAGGTGCGGAAGTGCACGTACGGACAACACAGATAGTGGGTTGTTACTCCTAGCTAACCGTTGGAAAATTGGAGGAAAGTGACTTCACCGGGTTGTTTCTCCGACCTTGGTGAGGCCTTTTCTTCCATCTCGCAAGTTACCATGGATTCGGTTGATTCAGTGATGAATGACTATTGAACGAGTTTTCCCTTCCTTTTATGCGTGCTACGTGAGCAACGATCCCACAGCAAATTCCGTACCTTGCCGGCGGTCAAGAGCTGGATGGGGCCATCGACCGCGCGCGACCGGCAGAAGACCCTCAATCCAGCGGCCGGCCAGTCAAAACCCGCAATCGCGGGGGGGAAGGGGAAGCTCTTTTGTGTCTCCGGCGATAATCGCGCTTTTTGTGTTTCCGACGATCCCGAATGTTTTTTTTTTTTTTTTGGACGGGAAAGGCGAGGTGAATCGTGGGGCTTGGCGCTTGCACTGAACACAAGCCCGTAGAGACGGTCAACCACAGAGCAGAGTTGACGGGTGTGGCACTGTCCTAACTTCGAATCAAGCTTTGCGGAGTAGACGGAGTAACTTCGAAACAAGCTTTGCAGAGTAGTCGGGGTGGCACTGTCCTAACGTCAACTCAAGCTTTGCATGCTGCGGTTGACCGTATGATTTTGCCCCGGAGCGACTTCTTTTTCTTTCCTTGAATGGGAAACGGGGAGTATTGCCCTTGTACTGTAGGAACGAGGAAGGAAGGAGGGAAGAGGAAGGAAAAGATAAAGACCGCCCTTACTGAGGACGGGGAGGGAAGGAAGGAAACAAGGAAAGAAGGTGATTGAACGTTCTCGATGCCGCCCGGATTGGCATGCACTTTCTTCGCGTTGCGCAGGCTTCTTAATGACGTTGTCGCCTGCCGACGAGCGGAGACGCGCCCGAGAGGTGTAGATAGCATTCCGCAGCGTAACAGGACCAGTGTCCTTCGGTGTGCACAGGCGTTGAACATATCGCGGCGTCTGGATTAAAGGTAGCCAACGTTGAAGTGTGCGGGTGCGGACGCGGGAAGCAAAGAAAAGAAGCCCACTTTCCGGTGTGGGTGTCTATTTCCCTTCTACGCTTCAGCTGGCAGCCGCTGTCGAGCATTTCCCTCAAACTGCTGGCGGCTCTGCAACGATCGCCCCACAGGATGGAAAAGGAAGAAGACAGACCCTGCGGGCCACACAATATTGTGGATTCGGATAGGCTCCATGGCAGGTCCTATTGGCGTGTTGCACTTCTTTTCCACTGGTCATTTCCGCCGGTCCCGTGCCAATCTTCTCCGCTTTTGTGTCCAGTTTTGCATTTATAGCACGGCCAATGGAAATCTTCCGAAGGATAGTTATTACACGTGTAGCTTTCTTCTCCCTTCTTCGGCATTGTTTCTCTTTCTCTTTTCTCCGATTTTCCTGTTTATTCGTGCAGCCAAGAAGCTTGAAAAAAGGACCAGCAAAGGACGGTCCAAGTGTGCCGGTTTTCCCGAGCCGCCAGCTTTTCGCTTCGTCGGGACGACGCTTGACCGCCACTTCGACTACTGTGGCAGTCTACCGCCGCGGATTACTGCTGTGCGCCAGGTTCAAACTGCTCCAGCGAGAGTAGCAAGGTTCGAAGAAGAACTGCGTGCCGCGAGGGGTGGCACGACCCTCACAGCGGCGCTGAAGCGAATACCAGAGACAACCGGCACGCGGGGCATTAAGCGACGGGGCTCCGCCCCCATGGAGTACGATACGGTATTGTCTCACTGACTCGGGGGGGGGCGACCGACCTATCCTCCGATCTCTCAACGTTGAATTTCAGCGTGGAGCAGTGACGCGATGTCTCTTCACATCCTTTTTACGCTGAATTGTGCGAAGGCCGGTTGAAGAGTTGTGGCTGAGTAATGACCTGTTTCCGTGTAAGCCCGTTGGGCTATCGCGTTCGTTGTGTCGTTAGACTGGGACAAGGGAAGCAAAACAACAAGCTCGGGAGGAAGCATGAGAGAGAGAGGGAGACAACGAGTTAGAGTGAAGGACCATGAAACAAAGGGGATGGGAAGGAACTGGCGTGGAGCGCCTGAGAATCAAACGAAACCTGCGTGGTGTGGACCACTGTGGTCATGAAATATTGTGGCCGGTGCAATCCCGGCACAAACTCCAAAAATATCAAGGGGAGTCCGACTTTTCATTTTGGGCCATTTCGGGCCATGGCGGGTGACTGCTGCTAACCCGACACCGGCCCCAGGTCCTGTCCCATGTCGAGTCAAAACTAGGATTCTATATAACTAGATTACGACAAAGTGGATTTAGAATCCACTTTGTCGCGACAAACTGGATTAGAATCCACTTTGTCGCGACAAAGTGGATTATTTAGTGGATTATAATCCAGTAATAATCCTTCACAATTGAATTAAATGGGGAATTCTTTTGAGAGGGCCCCCCCAGCACAATTCACAAATTGTGTTGGGGGGACCCTCTCAAAAGAATTCCCCATTTATTTGAGAGGCCTTTCGTCTTCACAATTCACGCTGTCGCGGACGGGTCACGGGTACCTGGGGGCCCAGAAGTGGACAAAGGGGACAAGACCACAGAGATATATGCAAGGTTGAATCCACATTTTCCTTCGTGAAAGGAGCCGTAGTAAGAAGGCTGCCTTCGATTCTTAGTCCAGCACATTTGAACAAGAGATTGTGAATGCGCCTAACTACTTCAAAGTACCACCAGCTAAATCAAACGAGGAACAAAGATGCGGGAGCGACAGAGCTAACCCGTATTGGCTTCACTGGCACCGAACTGGAGAGACTCGCGTTTGCCATCGGGGAGATTCTGACAGTTGTATCGCGTGAGCCTGGAGAGTGGGTACTGGCATTCGTTCGCACTTTCCTTTCATCATCCAAATTACAGGGGGAGGCAGTTTCGGGTTTGCCACCCTTTGCTTCCAGCACTTGTCTGCACTTCGATTCCAGTATTCCAATTCCGCTGATCAGAGGCGATGAAGAGTGATGCCAAGTGCATGTTCAGTTACGGAAGAAACTTGCAAAGTGAACGAGATGGCAGTGTTGGTTACCGTGTTGACGACAACAAGGGTTCGGTACTCGCATATATCGCCCCCCCCATGGTCTCAATGACCCCCTCGGAAGGCCCCTGAGGTACCCCTGTGACTCCCCACAAACGCCCCATACAGGGCGACAATGTGGATTAGGCGACAAAGTGGACTGGCGACAAAGTGGATAATAATCCACTTTGTCGTAATCCAGTTATATAGAATCCACTTTGTCGTAATCCAGTTATATAGAATCCACTTTGTCGTAATCCAGTTATATAGAATCCACTTTGTCGTTTTCCCCAAAACTAAGAAGTAAGTATGGCGGACCCACCACTGCCGGGCCTCCCCCAGGGAAATTGTAGCAATGCAGTTAACGCTTGAGTGTCGGGTGCAGCTGAGCAACGGAAACACCAGCACCTGGCAGAGGCCGTATAGAAGGGGGCGGCACGGGGACGAACAACATCATCCCATATAGCTTAACATGCAACACGCTGTTTTGGTTTCAACTCGCATCACACGGGATACGAACCCGACACATCCCCGGAAAAAATCCCAGGTGGGACCACCACCCGGAGGCTTCGTTTTATTGAGCGAAAGATTCGCGATTGATTGCTTTCCTTGTTTTTCACTATTCTGGTCGCGGTTTTCAGGGGGGTTATGCGGCCCTTAGGGTCCTATTGCGAGGGTCGGAAAATACCCCTGTTGGTATGTTTCTTTAAGGCTTGTACCGGTTGCGGGATCCGGGGGGGTGGGGGGTCTCTCCCCCCCCCCGGGTACTGGCGCCGAACTTGGCAGCGTCTCTCGAACTTCGCGTCACCCGAACTTAGCTTCGCCCGAACTTAGCTTCGCCCGAACTTTACTGTTTCCCGAACTTTAACTGCTGCCTCCAGTCTCGCCTCGCGCGCGCACTCAGTTGCTCAAGTGCACAAATGGTGTCAGCCGAAGCTGGAAAAATTAGTATGGCGCTTTCTTTTGTTTGTGTGTGTGCGCACAAGCGGAACTCACCGGCTTTGGAAAGTTTCATGTAATACGCTGCCAACTACTATTTTTTAGTACCATCAATGCATTGTTGACACAAGAAATGCAGCCAGGGGGGAGGCAGGCTGATAGGGTCTGCCCTACATGAACCGCATAATTAATCAAGGTAGGACTGCTGCCCTACTTGGCTGCACTGGACCGGCCGGCCGGTCATTTTTGATCCAAATATGACAGGTCAGCCGGTCTTTTTGACCCAAATATGACTGGTCAGGTATGCCGGTCAGTTTTCCGCGACGGAGTTTTTTAGAGTTGTAGTTCGCTTGAGAAATATTTAGTCATAAATGACCAGGTCAACGACAGAGCAGAGTAGACGGGGTTGTGGCAATAGCTTCGACTCAAGCTTTGCAGAGTAGACGGGGTTGTGGCACTGTTCTCACTTCGACTCAAGTTTTGCAGGTTGTGGCACTGTCCTAACTTCTACGCAAGCTTTGCGTGCTGCGGTTGACCGTCGCTCTTGCCCCGGAACGAACTTCTTTTTCTTTCGTTGAATGGGAAGGGGGGGAGGTATTGTCCTGTACCGTAGGGTGCGAGGAAGGAAGGAGGGAGGGGAGAGGGAAGAAGGAAACAAGGAAACAAGGGAGGGATGGAACGTTCTTCATGCCGTATTTGGAATAATCCTGAACCCCAAAATCAGGCTAAAATGTTCAGGTTTTTATGTGGCGACCTCACGGACTTCGTCGACCAGGAACGCGTACTCGATCTGCGGCCCTCAGTCTCCAGTGTCGTCCGGATACCGAGCGCCACAAAGGGAACAGTCCCTCGCGAACTTATCACCTGCAGGACTACACCCCCCCCGAACACAAATGCGCAGGTGCTTCCTGTTCAGGGTTTTCCCTCTTCGGTTTATTTTCAAGGTCGGGATTGTTCCAAATACGGTATGTTCGCTTAGCATTGTTGTTTCGAGTACACGGACTCCCACACGGATTGGCATGCACTTTTTTTTCTCTTCTCGGTGCGCAGGCTACTTATTGACGTCGTCGCCTGCCATTGCGTCGTCAAGATCGAGCGTCAGCAGGGCTGGGTTCCGAATGCCGACGAGGCGAGGACGCGCGCGAGAGGAGCAGAATGGCATTCCGCAGCGCAGCAGGACCAGTGTTCTTCGGCGTGCACAGGTGTTGAGTGGTCTTGAACACATCGCGGCGTCTGGATTAAAATTAGCCAACGTCGAAGTGGCGTGGGATGCGGGAAGCAAAGACAGGAAGGCCAGCCCACTTTTCGGGGTGGGTTCTAACTTCACTTCGAAGTTTTTTTCATCCAGCAGCCGCTGTCGAGCACATTTCCTTCAAAACTGCTGGCGCTTCTGCACGAATCGCTCCACGGGATGAAGGAGGAGGAAGTCCTACTGGCCGCACAACGCATCCTCTACTATGGATTCAGTTTGGCTCCATGGCATGTCCTAGGCCCAGTACATTTTAGGCTTGTAATCCGATTTTTCTTTCAGACAGTTTTCGCTCGGCTTCCCGGTGCTACATTCGAAGCAGAGAACTTTCGGTGAGCCCGCCCACTTGTAAAAGTAGTTCCCGCAGCCTGGATTCTGACACAGGCACTTCGCTAAGTTTTTTTTTTTTTCGAGACATTGCAATGTGTTCCAAAAATGTAAGCCTGAGCATTGAGCGAACTAACACCAAACTGAAGATTCATGTCACTGTCACAGTTTACATGTCCGTGCTTCACATGGAGATCCCTAACTCAAGACATACCAGGTGAAAAGGAAGAAGAACAACCTGAAGAGAGGCCTGGAACTCGGCCTGCTCAAAAAAAAAAAAAAAAAAAAAAAAAAAAAAAAAAAAACACAAATGTACACAAAAAAGGAAAGAGAAAAGTGGATGCGTCAACGCAACAGTCTTTGAAAGGAAAGCGAAAGAGAGAAGGCATAATTTTGGATGGGAAAGGCGAGGTGAATCGTGGGGCTTGGCGCTTGCACTGAACACAAGCCCGTAGAGACGGTCAACCACAGAGCAGAGTTGACGGGTGTGGCACTGTCCTAACTTCGAATCAAGCTTTGCGGAGTAGACGGAGTAACTTCGAAACAAGCTTTGCAGAGTAGTCGGGGTGGCACTGTCCTAACGTCAACTCAAGCTTTGCATGCTGCGGTTGACCGTATGATTTTGCCCCGGAGCGACTTCTTTTTCTTTCCTTGAATGGGAAACGGGGAGTATTGCCCTTGTACTGTAGGAACGAGGAAGGAAGGAGGGAAGAGGAAGGAAAAGATAAAGACCGCCCTTACTGAGGACGGGGAGGGAAGGAAGGAAACAAGGAAAGAAGGTGATTGAACGTTCTCGATGCCGCCCGGATTGGCATGCACTTTCTTCGCGTTGCGCAGGCTTCTTAATGACGTTGTCGCCTGCCGACGAGCGGAGACGCGCCCGAGAGGTGTAGATAGCATTCCGCAGCGTAACAGGACCAGTGTCCTTCGGTGTGCACAGGCGTTGAACATATCGCGGCGTCTGGATTAAAGGTAGCCAACGTTGAAGTGTGCGGGTGCGGACGCGGGAAGCAAAGAAAAGAAGCCCACTTTCCGGTGTGGGAGTCTATTTCCCTTCTACGCTTCAGCTGGCAGCCGCTGTCGAGCATTTCCCTCAAACTGCTGGCGGCTCTGCAACGATCGCCCCACAGGATGGAAAAGGAAGAAGACAGACCCTGCGGGCCACACAAGATTGTGTTCCGTCGACGATGAGACGGCGTACGGTCGGATCCTTCTTTGGCACGTCGAACAGCGAGACGACGCCTCGAGCCGTCTCGCACCGCCTCTTCAAAACTGCAACCCCCTGTGACACACACTTGTCGACATAAGCGGTCGGCATCCGTGTCTTTGGCCCGGGGACGGGTGGAGCGGCCAAGACCGCCTGCTTGAACGCCGTCGTCTCTTGCAGCATATCAACAAACCCTGGATCCCTGCCTAGCTCAACCGCCATGAGGGCGACCTCAAACAAAGAGATGAGGCCCGACGGAAAGTCATCTAGCTGAGCACCCGGCATCCTGAGCACGGTTTCGGTACCGTGCGTCATGGACGTGAGAAAGGGTAGAAGCTGTGTGTAAATAAACCGCCAGAACTCGTCTGCGTCATACAACAACAAGCCCCCGCCGAAAAGCACACGTCGAAAATCCGGCTCGCGCCCAAAGGTCACTGCAACGGGGCGAGTTGTGAAGACTTGCGTTCTACGTCCGCCGGTGCCGTACGCATCATGTACCGTCGAGTCGTCCTGGGATCGGCGTGCCTCAGGAGATCGACAAGCTCGGACCTTGAGGCGCCGGCTCGCTCGAGTTCCTGTGTCGCGCCGCGCCGAAAACTGTGCATGACCGCCCCTTCTGGGAGAGCTGCTCGAATCCTCTGAAGGGACAGGTCGTACTCGGTTTTCGTCCGAGCGAAAAGAGGCCCAGGCGGGGCGCCGCGCGCCAACCGCACGAGTTTGGCGGTCAACTCCCCCGGGGGGAGGTACTCCGGCGCGTTGTACGTCTTCGCCTGCTTTTCCTTGAGAAAAAGCTGGACGCCTACGCTCCGTGGTTCGCCGCCCCGGTTGGAGATCTCCTCGATGTCCTCCGTGGTCACCACACGGAGGTCCGGAACGCGTGCGCGCGTCAACCAGACTGCCGCTACCATAGCCGCCTCCCGAACGAAACCCTGCAGCTCCAACAAGTCCACAACTGCCTTTGACTGTTCCGTGGTCAGCGGCATTTTTTTGTAAAACTTGGATCTCGGAGTTATTTAAACAAAAAAAAAAAAAAAAAAAAAAATATCTCTTAGTAAAAAAAATAAAAAGAGTAAGTATTTTTCACAAAAAACGGATCTTCCACAGAGTATTTTTCATAGGGCAGATTCGTCTCTATCATATTTGCTCCAAGTGTCATGAAACATTTTTCTGTAGTCTACTACAGGTTGAGCAGGTTCTTCGTTGGGAACAAATTGTCCAGGAACTTCAACACCTGCGGGGCCGTTGTTAACCTTCCTACCTGGCATTGTTTCAAACTATATCAAATCAATAGATCTTTATTCAATCTTGGGGGCGAAGGAGGGAGTGCAAACAAGAGATGTAAGGCAGTGCGGTTCCTTTTTCTTTTTGGCCTGTTCGTTGTTTGCATCAACCAGCCTTTCCAACCTCGTAAAAGAGTGGAGAAAACAAGAATACATCGCCCTTCTCGTGGACAGGATAGGATTCCACTTGACGCGCCTTCGGCGCTCAAGCTAGCTTGCTAGTATGTGTGTGTGTGTGTGTGTGTGTGTGTGTGTGTGTGTGTGTGTGTGTGTGTGTGTGTGTGTGTGTGTGTGTGTGTGTGTGTGTGTGTGTGTGTGTGTGTGTGTGTGTGTGTGTGTGTGTGTGTGTGTGTGTGTGTGTGTGTGTGTGTGTGTGTGTGTGTGTGTGTGTGTGTGTGTGTGTTACGGACCCGTTTTAACGTGGTGCCTCCCTTCACGAAAGTACGACCACGCTCAGATTAAGCTAGGTGACGGCCGATGCACCCCCGGGCTGGGAGTGGGGGCCTCCATTCGCTCTCCTGTTTGCGTGATGCTTTGTGCAGCAGCTGGCTAATGCTTCGTTTTCAGCCACACAA